>PVIY010022254.1:0-41051 GCA_004026745.1 Myrmecophaga tridactyla | reverse complement strand
GGTTTATTTGATCTGGAACTGAAATTTTCTGCAGTGCATAATCTAATTCAGCCTATCTGTATAGCTCATTTGAACAACTGAAACATAGGAAGCACAGAATGAGAAAGAGGTCCTTTAATCCTGTATAGATTATTGTAATGCCTCAGAAAAACCTGGAGTATATTAACCAGATAATCAAAAAGTACTGGTAAAGTCCCCTGAGGGAGGGGAGAAAGACTATGGAACTATTAAACCTCACCATCAGGGAATCCCCTGATACTGTGTCAAATTTTAGGGACACCCAAATCAATGGGCCATGCCCTCAATCATGAGCTTTACTCTTGTGAAGCTTATGTAGGTAGCATAGAAGCCTAGACTACTATAGGCATACCTAAGAGTTACTTATGTAGGACCTCTGTTGTTTCTCAGATGTTTCTCAGTTTCTCTAAACCCAACTCTGCAAGTGAAATCATTGCCCTCCTCCCATATGGGACATGACTTCCAGCGGTGAAAGTCTCCCTGGTGATGTGGGAGAGGACTCCTGGGGATGAATCCAGACCTGGTACCATGGGATCAACAATTACATCCTGACCAAATGGGGAAAAGAAGTGTAATTAATAAATATCAGTGGCAGAGAAGGTTCAAATAGAGTCGAGAGGCTACCCCTGGAGGTTGTTCTTTTGCAAGCTTCAGGTAGACTTTGCTACCTATCATAACCTTCCAACCCCCAACCAGGACCATTCCAGCCAATCCTAAAGAACACTTAGGGAAATTTATAAGATGCCACAAGGGTTCCAGGCACTAGAGTAATTTGCCAGAAACCTACACTCTCCAGATGGGCCCCTGGTCCAGATAAATCTTGAAAACTAGCCCTGCCTCTCCAGAACATCAGATAGTTCCTTCTCCCTACCCCATATTAGTGACAGACCCTTCCAAAATATAAAAAAATTTAGAATTGCTGTAGCCCAAACAACTCCAATGAGAGGTATGGAAAGATGGTGATGGTGGAATTATATATAGAAGATAGGATTTAACAAATGAATATGAAAACTGAATCATTATCTCTTTTAGTCTCCAGTATTTTAGAGCAGATAGAAGTAAAAATCTAAAATTGTGAAATTGCAACCCATGTCAAAGTCTGAAATATGTTCTACAACTAATTGTGGTGCTGTGCTTGGAAATTTATAGCTTTTCTGTATATATGTTGTTGTTCACAAAAAGAGAAGGAAAAAAGTCGATTGTGATGATAGAAAAGTAAAAAAAAAAGACAAGTATATCAGAGAAGACAGGATTTAACAAATGGGTATGACTGCTGAATGATTATATTGATATTTCTGTTGGTCTCCAGTGTCTTGGAGCAGCTAGAATAAAAAAATGAAAACTTGTAGAACTGTAACCCATACCAAACTTTAAAATCTGTTTAATAGCTGCTTGTTAAAATGTACTTGGAAATTTATTGGGTTTTTTTCTATGTATTTGTTATATTTCACAAAAAAATGATAAAATTTCCATACTTATCTTCCAAAAAGATTTCAATATATCAACCGTTAGAATTTGTCCACACATTTTTTCTTGAGCTTTTATTGAACTGTACTTGTCCAAAATATTTAAAATTTTAACATAGAATATAAGAATATATTTTTCAATTTCTATTCCTTTCTTCTACCCATCAACTGGATGAAGAATCAGTGATATATGCCCTAATAATTTACTTAATCTTGTTAGTAACTTGCTCTGTCATTAGTGAATGCAGAGATATTGTGACCAAATCTACAATCTCTATTCCTCTAAAATTAGAGCACCTAAATACATCATGCATTCAAATTATTATAGCATTAGAAAACATCTTAATAGCACTGGTGAGATTTCAAATATAATACTTGCACAGTTTTGTACCCATCCCTATTTTGATTTGTAATTTAAAATGAAACTTTGAAGCAGAATCTTTGTGGAGTGAGGAGGTGTTGGTGGAAATGAGTTTTAAGACACAGAAAACTCAAAGGAAATCAATATTGTCTCTGGCTGTCAGATAAACGAGGCGGCAAAGTACCTTAATTCAATGTTAGGCTGCAAGGATAGAGGCAAAATATTTGTTGGGAGATGATGGCAGTCCTCATATTTAAAGACGCATATCCATAGGTTTTCAGCCTAAATGGCAGGAACACTCAAATTCAAGTCAAATGAGAATTGCTTGAAAGAACAGGCTTGGTTTCGCCAATTAAATCAAACACTTAGGAGGGGATCTGTAAGACGGAAGTGAGGTCATGTTTACTGAATGAATTCAGAAGGCAAAATCAGCATCAGTAAGCTTAACAAAAAAAGGGGGGGGTACAGATTTCAGTTCTCTTTAATAAGACATTAGAAAAAAATAAAAAACAATAAAATATGTGCTAAAATTGAATGGGTTTTCCACATAAAGGAACTGAGTTTCTTGCCACTCAAAGTGCTCTATTGGCTATGGAATGATGAGAAATATCCCAGTGTGGTCTGAGGGTTTGATGATGAGGGATTTAAATACAGAAAGTGTTCTGGAGTCCAAGTAATTTAAATTTCCTTCCAATCTTAAAATGTTATAATTCTCTCAATACATGCTTTTAAATATTTTCAATCTTTGTCAAACATTTATAATTTTGAGTAGATTAAATCTTACAAATTTTTGCTATTTCACTATTCTCATCTACAAAAATAATAATTTCACTTGCTTTACCCTAATATCACTTCAGAACAAACAGGATGAGAACCTACATAACTAATTTTCTTGTTGATATTATACCTACCTAAGATTCTACCATTTTTCTAACGGCAATGAATTCTTCTGAAAAGAAGAGAACATGGGGCTCTTTCCTTTTCTCCATTCTTTCCTCATTCTTGCCTGATCCTCCCTGCTTCTTCCTTACTCCATTAACATCCTGCATCATCAGATGAAGCTCACATTTCACAGTGAAACGATCCCAAATAATATTTAAAAAGAGAAAGACCTAAAATGTAGAACTAATATTCTGTGGGTCAATGTTCTTTCTTCTCTTTATTTATTTAGCTTCACAAATTCCCTAAAGAAATTTTTTTTGGGGGGGTGCATGGTCCGGGAATCAAACCCGGGTCTCCCGAATAGAAGGCGAGCATTCTTCCACTGCACCCCCCGTGCACCTCCTAAAGACACTTTGAAAGAAAAAGAATAATTCTGTATGGAAATCACCATCTTGAACCAGAATGCAGCATCCCTTGGCAAATGTGGTCAGAAAAGCGATAATATTGAAATTTTTAATCAGCAAAAAGCCTAGTCAGAAGGCAAGTGTTCTAGTTTGCTAGCTGCCAGAATGCAACACACCAGAGACAGACTGGCTTTTAATAAAAGGGGATTTATTTTGTTAGTTCTTCAGAGGAAAGGCAGCTAACTTTCATCTGAGGTTCTTTCTTACATGGGAAGGCTCATAGTAATCTCTGCTGGCCTTCTCTCCAGGCCTCTGGGTTCCAACAACTTTCCCCGGGGTGATTCCTTTCTGCATCTCCAGAGGCCTGGGCTGAGCTGCGAGTGCTGAGATGAGGTATGTCGTACTGCTTGGGCTGTGCTATGTTGCGCTCTCTCATTTAAGCACCAGCCAATTAAATCAAATGTCATTCATTTCAGCAGGCATGCCTCCTAGCCGACTGCAGATGTAATTAACAACAGATGAGGTTCACGTACCATTGGCTCATGTCCACAGCAGCAAAACTAGGTGCCTTCACCTGGCCAAGTTGACAACTGAATCTAACTACCACAGCAAGTAACAGAACAATCAAAGTGGTATGCTATTGGTCAAGTCACAATGCTATCTGAGGGCCGCAAGTCAAGAAGCTTTCAGTAGGGATCTGATATTTGGTGGTGTCTGTACACTACAAATAGTGCTAAGGATCATAGAATTCAAATCCAGCTCCTGTTCCAAGGAGATGAAAAGAATCATTTAGTGTGTTTTAGGGAAGAATTTCTGGTCATGGCTCATAAATTTGGAATAGATCTCATTCATGTATATTATATAATGGATCATCTGCTTAAGATAAATATGGCACAAAAAACATTGACTACTGGATAACATGTGCTATATTTAAATGTTATATATATTGTTCATATATATATATGTTCATATATATGAACAATTCCTAGGAGGTGTTTAAGGGATATTTGCAATAGAAAATAAAGGAAACAATTCCCATTCAATTCAGCAAATTGTGGGTAACTATGGACAAGTTCCTGTATGAAGGAACTTGAGAGATAAAGGTTGGAGTAAGACAAAATCTCTGTCCTCAAGAGACTTGAAATCTTTAGATGAACTCTGAGGAAATACTTCATAAAATAACTGCAACAGTAGGAAAGCCAATCATATAGGTGGTGGTGTAGCCATAGATGGCGGTTCCATCTTGCCATCAGGCAGACAGGGTGCTGCTGTGTAGTGTAGAACACCATCTCATGGGCAGGCACCCACTCTTATACCTCCTTCATTATAAGGTAATGTTATGCGGGCTCCCTTGTTGGAGGGTCAAAGAATCCACAAGCTCTTAAACAGTGATGCTGGCTGAGGCCCTGCAGGCAGGTGAGGGGAACCCATACTCAGTGTCTTAATTTGCCAGGACTGCTATAACACCTACTCTAAACTGCTTGACTTAGGGGTTCACAGTTTGAAGGCTAGAAATCCAAAATCAAGCCATCAGCAGACCATGACTTCTCCACCACCTGCAGTGTTCTAATGGTGGAGTGCTGGCAATTTCTGCCTCTATCACATGGTTAACTATTTCTTTCTGTCTCCCTCTGTGGTTTGTTCTTTCATGTCCAAATTTCCTTTGAGAAAATGTCTTTTTTTAAGGCTACCTACTAAAATCATGTAGGAATAAAATATTACTTATTAATAAAATAATTGGTGCTTTAAAGCAAAGTCCTTTCACAGATTTAAAGCAAACCCATGACTGCAATGATATGCAATGATATTTAAAATAAAGTGGGAATTTTACGTTTACTCTCTCAAAATGCTCTTTTTTACAATGAGAGTCATTTTGGATCTTTTAAGAAAATATGAGTTGAAAATATTTTATCAGTCAAAACATTGAAAGACTATCTGAGTTGATCCTATAGAAAGTGCTGACCTTCTTTACTTAAGCAGGAAATTGGAAATATGGTTATAAATCATACAGAAAGCCAAAATCTCTGCATTATTAGAATTGAAATAAAGAAACGGGATGACTAACAGTGATTTTGAACTCCCCAAGTCCACAGAGATATTTTTGCAAGCTCTTCTCCATTTGGAGCAAAACAAATGGTCAGTTCTTTCTCTCCTAAACTTAGACCATTAATTTTGTTCATAAAGGCAATAGTTTCCCATTACAATTACTTTCTGGTCTGCCAAAGCACCTTTCCCTTGGGGCAATGGAAACATCAAACTGAATTGAAGGAAATGTGGAAGGGAATGTGTGGGTAGCGATGCCTGGTTCATACTTCATGGTATCATTATTTTGTTATATATATTCAATATAGTGTTTTTTGGATTATTAAAGAAAACTAGGCGCCCAGGTGCAGAGAGAAGCAGGACTTGGTATTTTTTAAAACTCATTAACACTAGAGCCATTAGCAATGCCTGACATATAGCATGGGTTCAATAAATAACTATTGAATGATTGGAAGAAAGTCCATATTGTATCTAGATTGACAGGTTCCTTAGGTGCTTCATAGTGGAGTTGAAAAATAATCAGATTAATGAAAGTTCTGTCTTAAAGCAAGATTAAGGCTTTGGCTTTTTCAAAGCAAGAAGAGGTCTATTTTTAGATTGCATCTCTGAAATATTATCTCAAATTGGTCACTTTATGGTTGTACCCTTTGACAATGTTGAAAGTGTCACCACTGTATTAAATAACAGAGATCCGATTTCTGTGGACCATGTTCCCTAGCATTCTGGTTTATAGTGAATGGATCTAGATATATTGATTCCTTTGGAGCTGTGGATGACAGGCACCTCTTGATAATGATATCTATCTGACGGCAGGCTCTTCCTTTCACCCAATTTGTCACCAAAAGACAAAAAAATGAAAGAAGGGGTTGTGTCAATTGTGGAAACACTGAACTGTATTCAAGTTTTCTAACGTCTTTGAGCTTCAGTTTTTCGTAAAATGTTAAATTTTTTTGTATGTCAAAAAACGAATAAAGCATGTGGAATTGCCAAGTAAGAAAAGTAAGAAATACAGCATCTATATTCACTGCCACATAGATATCATTCGATACTAGTTGTTATTACCTCATATACAAAAAGACTGACTTTAGGCAAGGCTGTGTATATTGCTGCTATGCTAGGTAGCAACTGCATATCATATCCACTTAAGCAGCAAATAATGCCTCCCCACTTAAAAATATTAATTAGGCAACAAATTTATCAGCTTTTAAAGATGTATTCTAGAACCTGAAAATAAAGCTTTGCTGTAAGTATAGGTAAGGAATTGACTTCAGATTCTTTTAGGACATTTCTTCTAATATAATAGCTGTAACAAATGGATTATAAATTAGAAAAGTAAGTCCTAGGATAGAGTTTTATTTTATACCATTTATAATTGGAATTTTTTCAGTCTGCCCTGTTCTTCTCCACTCTGATTTGGACAGTATATAAGCCATGAGGAAATATGACCTAAGATGTAAAATGACAAGTAGCTTGGACCAAAGGCAGTTCTAAATGTGCAATTCCATGTTGGTGTGAGATTAATACAGATTGTGGAAAGATTTATGCTCATCACTTATTCTTTTTATCAGATTTCAATAGACTACTTCTGCATCAAATTGTCCATTTCTCTTATAAATGTGCTAGATTGAGAAAACTGGGCAGCAATTTGTTATGAAAGCTGGAAGGCTATATGTGAAGGATATCAAATGAAAGCTATAATTTGGGTTTTCATTTTTGAAGATGGAATTGGCAATACTAGAAGTTCATTCTGAGAGAATAGTATCTAAATATTTAATTAAGGAGATAATTTGTAAAGGAAAAGGAAGGTGATTCTTGCCACTCTCCTGTATTCTGCTAAGGCTATAGTAGTGAAAGAGGTAATATTTCCCCACCCAATGCTTATGCAGAGTGCTAAAAAATTGTTTTTAGATCACAAAGGATTATTATTATTAATTTGGAAGGTTTCCTTGACCACATCATTCCCAAGTTTTTACTTTTTAATTGCTACCCAGAGTAGCAAGAATGACAGAGTTTAAAAAAAGAAAAAGAAAATGACTTATAATTCATTCTAAAAGATTTGCCTCCAGTAGATATAAGCATAGAGGACTGATTTTAAATAATAACACTTCCCCCCTTATTACAGAAATAAATTAAATTCTCCTTACAATTTTCCAAAGGCTGCCATTTGCCATTGTCCATTTTTGATGATGAGTTTGACCAGGTATTTTTTTTCTCTTTTACTCAAACTGCTTTCTCCAGTGAAACAACCCATAAGAAATAATCTTTTTTATCTAAATTTCCTATGCCAGGACCACTGACAATCCTGGCATATGAAACTACTAAAATCATTAAGTTAGATAATGGTTATTTATGTAAAGTTCATTAGGTTGTTAAATTGGTTCCAGATTTCTAAATAATCTGCATGCACATTAGCAGAAGAGACAGTAATTATGTATGTGTGCTGTATATACATTAACCAAGCACCTGACAGTGTTATCAGGCTTCAGATATAGCAGGATCTGGTATAATAAAATCCTACCGAATGTAATGGGCAGCTCTGAAGCCAAAATCTGTTTTAAGCCAAAATCCAGATAGCTGAAATCACCTTTACTTAGATCAAAATTGCTTTGAGTCAAGACTAAGAATAAAAGTTTAGACATGGAAATATCAATTCCATTAAAATCATGTCTATTATGAACCTATATTAAAATGGGAGAGTAAGGTTAAAAAGTAAGGTATTTGATTTCCATTACCCATTCTGAAAGAGTTTTAGTTATTGGGGACCAGATGTAATGCATTTTATGAAATTTCCTTAAGAATAACATGGGGATGCTTTTTGGTAGGAAGCATTGATTTGTGTTTGCAAATTCCCCTCCCCATCTCTAATGACTAAATGATCTTAAAGGTTAAGAAGGTCTCTCCATTTTGGTAGTACCAAAGTCTGTCTGGAGTTATTGCTCATAAGGATATTTTAGATCACAATACTATGTAGTGGTCAGAAAGTGAGATATTTAGATGTGATACATCAAGAATTCTCCCAGGAGAGCGGGCCACAGTGGCTTAGCAGGCAGAACTCTCGCCTGCCATGCCAGAGACCCAGATTCAATTCCCAGTGCCTGCCCATGCCCCCCAAAAAACAAAACAAAACAAAACAAAACAGAATTCTCCCAGGAGTTATATTTGGGAGTAAGGGAGCTATCTGAGGTTTGAATGGTTCAGAATCTTGAAGAACCATTATTGCACTAAAAAGAAGGGGAAAAGTATAAGATAATTTTCCATTCAAGAAAAAAATCTAAAAGTACATAAAAGATTCACAATCACGTACTCTAACATTTGAGATATTGCAATAAAATAAGAAGATAAAGTAATAAAATATGCTCTGCTGAAAATAACATGTGTGTATTGTTATGATTCTTCCCCCCAAAGCAATGATTCTTAATATTTTAGGGTTGTGGTCACTTTGAGGATTTAATCCTAAGAATGAATTCTTTCCCGCAGACAAATGCTACTGCACCCACTTCTCACATCATTGGCTACTGCCTAATGCCAATCTATGAACTTCCTAAGACAACACCCTTTCCAATGTTACATTGCATCCTAAAATATTTTGCAGTTTTGAACAGGAGGTTAGTCAGTCACACACAAATATGATACGTGCCTCAAAAGGTTTGTAAATAACTCTTTAGAAGAGAAAAAAGTTCTGTCATGTTGGAAGAATCTGAGTTTCATGCCGGAGATTTCATCTAAATTAAAACCAAAACTACCTCAGAAGGAGGAGGCTGTTTGAGCACATTCTAGACAGAGGGACTGATGTGAGCAAAGGATCAGACGAAAAAAGCCTGGCTAGTTTGGTGATCAGCTCAGTTTTTCAGACCGATTGGTTGTGACGTGAAGTCATTTGAAAAAAAATATTGAAAAATTGGTTGGATTTGCATTATGGTGTCTTAGTATTCAGATTGCATTAGAAAAATTATACTGTTGGTAAAGAGCGTCATGGCAAATAGTCAAAGAAATGAGTGACCATTTGAACTGCAGTGGGGTGATTAATATGGTAAAATTCATAGGATGGAATAAGAAAAGAAACTGGAGATGGGCAAAGAAGAGGACTATAAATCCAGATTAGGGCAATGACACTGAGAAAAGAAAGGAGAAGGTAGATGTGCTGAATTGTGAAAGAAAAACAATTTGTTAATTTTTAAAAGTGCAGAAATAGAAACATAAGTTAATACTGAATTGACAATTAGCTAGTAGTTGCTTTTCATATCAATAGAGCCCCAAAGATGCTTCATAGTTTAAGCAGAAGATTCAAGAAAATAAATCTGCCCTGTATGCTGCTCAGTTTGTTCAGTGTTAACGAATCAAAACCTGTGAGAAGCCATGTGGGAAAGAAACCTGCTTAACTTTGTTTCAGCAAGAATTCCCCAAACTAATCCGATAGCAGAAACTTTGGTATATGTGTAAGCATGTGTGAAGCATCTATTAAAATTCTTAAAAGCTAGCATTCTTTAGTACCTGCTTTCTGAAGCTTACAGCAATATGTGTTTGTTAATATTTCCACCATTTGTTGTGACTTAGCCAAATGTGCATTTTGCTTTTTATTCTGTAAATATCATTGTTTCTTTCTGTGTGTGTCTGTGTTTGTGCATGGTGGTGGGGGTGGTTATTTTGAGTCACAACAGTTTTATGAATCCACAAATATTTCAAAACCAGGCAATTCTCTAATCTAAAATCATTCAGCTGAAAATCACTTATTTGAGAATATCCTTGAAATCCATATAGAGTACAAACATTGAGACAAGACTATAAACAATCATATAATTTTGTATGGTTATATGTGTATATGTAAATTACTGTTGTGAGTCTATAATTCTATATTCCATGAAAATAATAAGAGAGTTTTTAAAAAGAACAGCTAAAATCATTAAAATTTCTGAGGACTATATTAAAATACTCCTTCTTCAAAAAGAATGTAGACATAATATTAGCAACACATTTTGCAGTTGATTAATATAAAAAAATTCTATTTTAGATAAAGGATTTCAAACTTGTAAAAAGTAACTTGATGTTACTTACTTCACTAGAATAAATGTGTCAGAATTCTCCATAGCTATCATAAAAATTTAAACACGTTTTCATCTTTGCCAATCTTATTTGATTTTCTATCCTTACAGCTATAGTTGGCATACTAAAAATTTTTAAAAACACATTTATTAATAAAAAACATTATTTAGAATCAAATTATATTAAAATTTTGCAACAGTTATAGATAATCAAATAATAGAAAAATAGCAAGGAAATGTTTAACCTGATTTTTAGAAAAAAGTAAAGAATTATATTTTCCAAAACAGCAACACAACTATTTCATGTTTGAGATAAAAAAAAGAGTTTATTTTCACTTTGGTATTATCTGCCAGTGTTTGACAGTTGCATTTTCTTTCAAATGAGAATTGTGCATCAAAGTTCACGTCCCAAGAGATGTTATCAGTCTGAACAGCCTGGCTAACAAATATTTGTGAACCTCCTTCCAAATGAAATGTTCTACAGAAAGGTGGAAGTGGTAAGAAACCGTTGAAACAGTGGTTAAAAAGGTAGGTCTTTGTGGGTACTGATGGGAAATAGTCGTTAGGGGAAAGCTGCTTCACCACACAGGAAACAGAAAAACTCTTGAAAGCATCTTGTCCAGCTGTGGCAGAAGAATTTACATAGATAACATTTGAAAGCCAGAAAATTTGTACTCAACTTGTGACCAAAAAAGGGAGAGGTGAAGGGCTGCAGGGGGAAGGTGGAGGGAAAATGCTTTAAAATTACAAAAGCTATACATTTTGCAAATCACATAGTTCCATATCTTCCCAATTCATCATTGGAAAAACAATGTTGAAAACCTAGACAACTTCGAGGGAGCTAAAATAATATTTACAAAACCAAACGAAACTCAAAGCAGCATTGCAAAACTTAATGCAGCTATTATGGAAAATCGTGAGATGGAAATATTTACATTGTCCATTTATAAATATTGAAAATAATAACAAATATTTATAATAAATATTAAACTGATAAAGACTACCATATTTTACTCATTTATTGGGAACTGCTTTACTTTTATGATTTCTGAAAATTCTGTGAGCTGGAAACAACTGTCAACATTATATAGATGAGCAAACAGAGACTCACAGGGATCAGATTTGGAACCCAGGTGCATAAAATTCTGAAACTTGTACTTGTTAAACATGCATGGCTACTTCCACCATAATATTTTGGACCATCATCAAAATAATCTCATTCTATATTTTTTAGTTCTCTTTTCTGTTATTACTTATTGTTTTCTTCTTCTAGGCACTTCATATGTACTTTTTTTTTTTTCCATCCTTAGAGCAAACTCTGAAAATGTTCTCTTGGAAGGTATTTTTGTACCTGCTGTTTTTGTTCATCATTGTTTTTTAAATTATTATTAATATTCTGCTTTCGCACTACTTTAACACATGACCAGAGTTATTTCATTTTAAACAATTTAAACATGCTTCAATAATTATATTGTGGCTATGGCTCAAATTCTCACTCACAGGTAAAAAAAATTGTGTGTTTTTGCCAAGAAATACATGTGGAGAAGAGGCATAAAGCAGAAAATATTCTAGAAAGTTGTAATTAAATTTTTCTTTTAAAAGCTTGATGCAGTTGCCTTTTATATATTTATATATTCTATTAATCCAGTAAATTTATAAGATTTTAAGTATGTTGGCAATTTCTACAGCCATTAAGGTAGTGCTATTAGGATGGGAAATCTCAAAGGCCAACACCTAATATATGAACCTCTAACTTGAGACCAGCTGCACACACAAATAGCTGGTGTGCATATTCTTTATATATTTCTGCCTATTTCATAGTTTTCCCTATGCTAGGCACTGTCAAGAAAGCTATCCCAGTTGAAATTCTATCTGGACCTAAAGTCTGAGCAAAGTCTTGCACACTATACCCTTTCATCTCCTTTTTTCCCTGGTGTAAGTACTTCAGGAAAGTGTTATTTGACTTGTACACCTGCTATGTCTATCATTCCATTTTTCATTTGTATGTAGATTATTTCATCCCATTTCACTGCTTCCTCTTACTCTTTCCATTATTTCTCCAACATATGAAAAGTCGATCTCTCTCTCTCTCCTTTTCAAAGTACGTAGACCCTTTAATACTTTTTCCATTGTTTATATATATTTCTTTCTTGTATGCTAATTAAATTTCTATCAGCCTATAAGACGCTATAAAATGCTGTTTTATTGCTTTCACATTTTGATTCAAAACTAGTTTACAATAACATATATCTGTGCATTTATAAGTGTACACAATTCATTTGTGATGGCTGGGATTGTCTGGTCTATCCTGAGAGCCAAGGCAGGCCAAAGAATGGATTACAAATCACCCTCTAAGTGACAACTTCACATATTTGAGGATGGCTGTACTTTAAAGCGCTTAATACTCATCTAAAACTCTTTACAGGGTACAAAGTCACATTGTCATCAATTCCTTCAAAATAGCTCTTTTGGATTTTGAAAAGCCACAGCTACCGAAAATTAAAGCATTTGAATTGTGAAGTGATAATCGAATCCATTTTATAGCTCTTCTCATTTTACAGCTGAGGAATGTAAGTAAGTAAGACTCAGTCCTACAAGTTCATTGAACGTTGGATCAAGAATGCAGTTATTTTCTAATTTCCAATGTTCATGTATAATCACTCTTAATTGATTTCAGAAAATAAGGCTTTGAGTGCAGGGGCCCAGGTCAGATTAAAAATTAATGGCCAAAATAATTTGGATGCTTTTTAAATGCCCAAATTTTAGAGGGCAAATAGGATGACATCAGGGGATTCATTCAAGCAAGAGATGAAACACTTGGATGTCCTCATGAATAGTGATTTACATACTTTCTGAATTGAAGGCGAAGACGGGAATGACATTTGGAGTTGATCATACTCTTTCAGCCCAATTGCATCCTTATGGCAATTTCTTCTAGAGTGACCCACAGGAAATCACTAAAATGGAATTGCTCTAAGTGACTAGAAGGACTAATCATGCACAGCCCTGAATGAGTAAATATAAATTCTATGATTAATGACTTTGAGGACCTGGCACTTGACTTCTGTACTAGCATTTCAAAATTCCTTTCAGCAGAAACATTTCTCATGCTGCACTTTAAATGCAGTTCTTTGTCCAGTCTAGAACAGCCTGGAGAAGAGATGGCAAAGAGCTTTTGGTCATGTATTTCAAATTCTTTAAGCATATTTATTCTTCTCCCCTGTGGGTTAAATTCCTTCAATCAAATCTCTATTTTGTTCATATAGGTAAGAATTTACAGTCTTTCAGTCCTCAATATGGTCTGCTTTCTAACCCCTGCAGGTTTTCTGTGCCTTACTTAGGCCCATGATGAAACTCAAAACTCAAAAGCAGGATGATTTGGCCTGTATATCTAAAGGAAGTTCATTTTGCTATTTATATATGCATTTTCTTTCTCTTTATCCCCACTTCACAAGTAAATGCTTTGTTTTCCACCATATATATTATTTGTCTTTGTCTTGATTCAGTCTGAACGAATAACTAGCCCCTATATTTGATTAATTCCTTGTTATATTAAACAAGGCACACATATACACAGAACAAAAAGAAAAACATCTTGTGATTACTGATTGTTTTCAATACTCATTTTTTCCCTGTGCACAAATAGTAATTTTTGTACTTTATGTTTTCAGGTATACATTCTTGACTGGGGTCTAAACTTGTTCAGGGAAGATACCTGAATTTGGTATTCTTCACTGGTTTTATAGACACCACTATTATAGGCCAGGGAAAATAGAGTAGAGAAGCCGAATTATAGTGGGAATGAGTGTGAATAAGAAAATCTTGAAAACAGAATAGGGCAGAATCTGAAAAGAAGGAATTGTACTGAGGTTTCTTTTTTTATTAAATAAGGTTTTAGATATTAAGAAAAAATCGAAATTTTTCAGAAAGTAAAGAGAAGCAAAGTTTGGGAAAAATAAATAAGAGCAAAAAGGAAATGAAGATTTAAACAAGTACAAGACTATAAGGCAAAATATAGGAATTTTTTTAAATGGTAAATTAAGCAGACTGACTATTTTGACAGTACTAAATAAGATATCTATCTAATACCCATATCGATAGTAAAAGGGAGGAAAGAACAAACCATAAAGCTGTTATATTAGTGCACTAATAAGTCAGTAAAAAGGCACCATATCTGTTGCTATTCCTTTTACTTTTAGTTGTATTAAATGCAAATCATTTCCTATAAATCGAATCTGGCACTGTCTTATTGATCAAAGTAATTCATGTTCAATTCCACATGTTTTCTTCATTCTTACTTTCTCTTACAAAATCATTCAATTGGACTATTCTTCAGTCAATTTACTGCCTAATGTTGTTTATTATTCCCAATCATATTAACATTTAAGACACTTTTCTAAACTGCAGAATTTTGGATTACTACATAATATCTGTTGGGATTTAGCAAAGACCAGTTTTAAAAAATACCAGAATACTTATGAAAAGAGATATCAAGTTTTTGCTTGTTTGTTTGTTTGCTTTATTTTCAGCTTGCTTCACAAACACCTTCTCTGTGAATGGGAAAGCATTTTTGTTTAAGTGTATCATTCCATATTAGAAAGATTTATACTATGTAAATTGATTTCTACAACCCATTTCTTTGACTGGCTACTTTCCCATCATCTAAATTCCAATAACAAGGATGAAGGGGGGGTATTTTACAAAGCAGTTATGTTAAGTCATAATGGACTTCATTTCCAAAATCTGAGGCTGGACTAAAAAAACTTTAAACTCATAAACTGCTCTGAAATGATGCAAGTGTGCATGACTAGATTTTAATTTCCAACTTTGTATTTGTTGTGGTCTAATTTTATAAATTAATTTGCAGATAAACTATCCTACCTGCAAACAGCTCAAGAAGAGTTGCCCACATTTAAAGAAAATCTTGATATGTATTTTTCCCTGTGGATATTTTTTAAGTGTTTAACTTGAAAGTCAAAATGTATAAAAACCACTCGATTTAATGCTTATTATTTCATTCAGTTCATTTTAAATTATGTAGCACGGTATTATTAATAATAATAAAAAAAAACCACAACCCTTATCCACAAGAAGACTAGTTGGTATTCAAGCTTTCTCAGACTTTAGGAGAGTTTATGAACATCACTGAGCATCTGTCTTTTCAGTTGTGAAAGGAAGAATATGATATCTAATTCACAATATTTTGGCCAATTAAATAAGATAATATATGCTAGTCATCTGGTAATTCTAAAAGATCAATAAATAATAACAATTATAATTAAAAACATGCTTCTTTCAGTCCACTTATCTTGACTCTACTAAAATTTATTAAAAACTGTTTGTTTTAAAATGTTACATTCTTAAAGTCCCAATCTCTCCTGCTTTACATTTAGATAGGGTTCTCATGCTACTCTGTGGATGGGGATACATTTAAAATGTTATCAAGTGTTCAAAGGGGCTTGTGAAAATTGATAATAATACTTGCAAAAACAGGGCATAATAATATTTGCAAAACAGGACATTTTTTAATAGAAAATACCATTTTGATGAAAGGAAGATCTTTTTTATTCAAAGGTTGAACTGCTATTCTTATAACATTTCCATTTGTTATGAATAACCATCTAGTATTCACTGAGATATGAATAAATCTTAATCTACTGGTAGAAATAGGAAATGTGCATGTGCATTTGAGAGGAAATATGCTGTGTGGTCTGAGATTGTAGTAACTGATTTTGAGTCTATTACATCCTTGAATACACTGCATGTAGATCCCTATCAAGAAGTCAACAGATATGCTTGTAGCTGACTTGAGATCCAATATAACATAACTGAATCTAATTATGTTTTTTCATGTAAACCATGGTTATGCTATTGTTACTGTTTTTGATGATGGTGATGATGATGTTACGTGAAATATTCCAAGTTGCTAAACTACAAAAGCAAGAAGACATACATGATGTTTTCTGTAAAGACATGGCCATGCTGAATGGAAATTTCATTTTTCAGCCAAAGCAATTAAAATTGTTGAAAACAAAGGATGAGGGAAGGCACTAAACTAGGTGTAATTCTGCATCTAGAAACGCTGACTACAAAAAAGGGTGCCATTGTATATATATAATTAAAAAATGAAATTGATGGATCACCCACATGGCTAAAGTGGACACTAACAGAAAGGCCTGTAAATCTGTTGAGATCATTGCAACATGCCACCATGGAAGGAAGCATTGGAACAGTATATCTAAGTCAAACCATGCCAACATTTCTTGGTTTAGATAGTCTGATAAATGGTTTCTGGCCAGAGTGAGAGAGTGGATAGAAAAAGAAATGGATTCATGAACAACTTTTTGTTTGTTGCCAAAATATTTGAAGATGAATTACACAAAGATTGGAACCTAATTTTCAGAATAGCAAATTACAGCATGTGGAAATGTCCTGAGTGCTTAATTTAATGCTTGATAATAACATCAGAAAAGTTTACATCATTTCTGGGGGAAGATTGGGACTCACTAGAGAAATATGTGAATGGCAGATCATGCTTGAGTTCATCATTTGGCCAACTGCTGATGCACCAACTGTCACTCCAGCCAGTTCACATAGAGTCTGATGAGTGTGTCGTCAGTTATCACAACAGGAGTAGCATGAAAAGGCAACAAAAGGAACCGAATCTCTCACAATGGCCTCCATTATGAAAGTCATTTGATCTTCTAGGATAATAGAGACTGAAATAGCTTGGTAACACTCATATATTTAACTTTTCATTATTTTTAATGACATTTTAATCAATGTGCAACGAGAAAAAAAAAGCATAAAAGGAGATTGAACTCACCACATTTAAATTATTCAGATCAGTGTCTGGTGAACGGTCCATTTTTTTCAGTCAATATTCCTACAGAGCTGCGCCCAGAAAGCCTAGCCATATCTAAAAGGTTCTTATAGGTTACTTCTAATTTCCATTATTCATGAAACTACCTCTGGCAATCAAACTCTTCCTACAGATAAACACCTAAAGGCACTCTTGAAGATGCAGAAATGTTTCATGGAAGTAACTACAAACACTGTTGAACATTTGTATATTGGTGGAGGGATGAGATAATGTGAGAAATTTAGAATGGCCTCCATCTCTTTCTCTTTGTTTGTATATATACATGTAAATTAATATATGCCACAATTATCTGCTATCCATGTATCCAAACCTACTATATACTACTTTAGTACTTATTATATTTAGTGTACAGTATAAAGCATTTCAAATTATTTAGGAGACGAAGAAGAAATGCATACAAGTAAATTAGTTAAATTATATATTCTAGATTAAATATTAGTTCACATTCAAATTTCATGTTATGGTTTTTCTACAATATTTATGAAATATATATGCATATGTATACATATGTCAAGAAAAAATTGCCCACAATGTTTATCTTAGCTACAATTTCCTCCAAAGACATTGTAAATATTCTGAAATTATATTGTGCAAAATTATGCAGAGAATAATTTCCATTTTTTTAGATCAAGGAAATTGCCCTATTAAAAATGGCAGTAGCACTTATTGTTGAGAACTATTGAGAATGCCTTCTTTCTCCTTTAAGAGCTTGGAAATTGCTGCCTCCTAGCAATTAATCATGATTAAACACTGTTTAGATGCTTCATCATCAAAAAATAGAAACACCATCAAGAAATTCTAGTCTTGTACAATTTGTAATAAAATATGTTGTAATGAAATTAAAAATTAAAATCTAATAAATTCATATTTTTATGCTTTTTAAAAATTTTGCTTTCAAACTAAGAATGAGTAAGATGGACAAATTGACCATGTTGTTAATATCAGGGTAGAAAACACCTCTGAGAGCTCAGGTAAATTAATGTACACTTAGTCATATGTATGTTTATGTATCTCTCCAGTGATTAATCAGAGATGCAAGAGCCAGGTCAGTAATTTATTGGCTATTTGATTACTTCTGGTGTGACTTTGTTTTGGGAAATGTCTCATGTCATGGTAGGCATCCACAATGGGTCAGTATCATCCAAATCTGACCAATATCAACCTGTTTATAGAAGGCTTTTCTGCATTTTCAATTCCTAGATGCCTTTTCTATGTAGAACAGGGTGGGGAGCATCACCCTGTGCTTCCCAAATCATGCAAAATTTCCTCTAAATTTGGCTCTTTTACCCCATTAAATTATTTATTTTATGCCCATTGTTTGCCAAATGCTATGCTTCATGCTGGAGCCTATATCTCCCATTGTCTGACCTAGCACCTAGGACAGTGCCAAGAACATAGCAGGATCAAAAACAATCTATTGAAAAATACTATGAAGAAATAAGTGATGAAAAACAAATTAAACTGAAGAATCAGATGTGTTCTTTAAATTCTGAGTTATCTAATTCTGGGTCTTGATTTCTATATGTGGAAAATACGATTGTTGCTCAACCAAGAGTAATAAATGACTTTTGTGCTTTAGGAGAGCTTGCCTTAATCTGCATATACCTCTCATAGTCTGTATCTGATGTCATGGGGAGAAAGACTGTGCTTGGTAAGCCAGTCCCAGCTCTTTATTTATCAGAATTATCCTTCTCTAAGATGGGGCAGAAACCCAACCTGCATGGACCATGGCAAACATTTGTTTCTGAATTCCTGTGCTAGTCAAGATCTTGGTTTAATACAATAGCTATCTCTTGCTGGTCACTGGAGGTGAAGGGCTGTCTTTAGACTGCTATCAGGGACATACATGCACTCCATATGGTAGCATAACTCTCCTAAAACCTTTACGTTCTCAGCTGAGTCCCTTCGCACCTAGTATAGAGAGAAAACATAAAGAACTGCAGGAGAGTAGAGATCAGGTCTGCAAATGGGGTATGTCTGTTCCACCCATTTGTTCAGTGGCGCCCATCTCCCTGCAAAGGCTCTGAGAGAAATGAGTCTTGCACTATAACCAGGAAAAAGAGGAGCAAGTAATTGCTTGTTTGTGCTGCTGGTGAGCACTAACATTCTCCACTACGGTAGGCAACATTTCAAAGTAGAATTGTGCATTTATATAACTGTCAAATCTTCATGTGTACAAATGTCTATCTTGTGAATTTTTATTTGTCTGTCTTAAAAAGAAAAAGAAAGGAAAAAGTGAGGGGGAAAAAATTGTCTACTGTCTATTTGCAAATGATAGCTGTTCAACAAAATAAATATTGGTTCCAAATCTTTAGCATGGAAATTAAACTATATAAATTGCAGAAAGTTCTACATTGATTTATAACTAAGGAAAAAATGAATTAAAGTAATTTATATATATAATTATTTATGATTAATCATATACATGAGTACATGTGTGTATATGCATACATACTTCCTCCCTGGAGTTGTGTACTTTTTGGCTTCCTTGGGAATAAAGGGATAAATGGCTATTTTACAGATTAGAAATCAGTAGTTGCTCTCAGATCTTCAACTCCCTCTCACAAACAGTTTTCTCTTTCCTTCCATTCTGTTGTAAACCCTCCTCCCAAAGTGGGAACATTTCTCTTTGAAATTTTTTTTTCTAAGGAAAGAAAAATGTGTCCCCTGCAGGCATTCTCACAGGCTTAGAGTAACCACCGGAATTTCTCACCATTGCCTTCTCAGGCCCCTGAAATCTCAAAGGCAGGCAAAGTCAGTATGAGGTTTTGTTGCTTATGGTTCAGCGATTACATCCTTGCTTTGGGCAAGCCATGGTGAGAGTATGAGAGTAGGAGTTTAAGAAATGCAGGTTTATTGAAAGTTTCCTAGGCATCTGGACAGCTAGGAGAGAATTAGGTAGAATGTCATCTGCAAATCAATCAATTCAGCATTTGCCTGATGTATGGCATCTCTCTTTAAAGTTTACCGTATAAGTTTGTTTTATTCCAAAATGGTATATTCATTGGCAGAAATTTCACCTTATGTACTACTTTTACTATTTATTATTTTCCCAATAGAACTCCAGATCCTGCATTTATTATGCTTTGACTTGCAAAAATAGTGAGATATCTTAATACCAAAAATGATTTAAACAACACTTTTAAATAGATTGAAATGTACTTGCTTTATTTTTTTCTTCTTTCATCTATACCAAATTCAAGGTTTAACTCTAACATGATTCAATATGGAATAAAATAGCTAAGCTAATAAGCAGTTATTTGTTGATGTGCTTTCATACAGTTGACATCAAGAAAGGCTATTAAGACTAGAAACTACAGTTAAAACTCAAACATCTTTCTTAGATCAAAGCTGTTGTGTTGTGTATTATATTTCTGTTATGAAAATATCTTACTATAAAACTAATGATAAATCTATATAAAGCTAATGATAAATATATATAAAAACTAATGATATATGTATATAAATGCTTAAAAATAACACAGGTGACAAATACATTCAATGAAATGAAAATAGCCCCCTAGTATATAATCTAATGAAAAATACATTTATATTTTAATATAGAATAATTGTATCAGTTATTAAATTTCTTATAGAACTCACTTCATTGCATTTTAATTTATATAGTATGAATATCACATCTATTCACATATCATTAAATAGCTATTAAAGGAGCTATTATGAATTTTTGCATTATCCATCAGATATTTATTATTGAACTATTATTTTCTAAGAAAATACAGTTATAATTTGAAAAATAAGTTGAATAACTATAATGTAGCATGGCTGTAATTTATAATGATCAGAGAAATTTCATATGTAATATCTCATTTGAGTCTCAGAACAACCAAATGAATTGCCGGAACAAAAAAATCTCAAACCAAAATCCATGATTCTGGGCGGTGAGATGGTGACTCAGTGGCAGAATTCTCGCCTGCCATGCTGGAGGCCTGGGTTCGATTCCTGGGGCCTGCCCATGCCAACAAATAAACAAACAAAATCCACGATTCTTTCCTTTACCATGTCATGCTGACTCTCTATTGAAAAACCAAAAATATCTAGATAATTTCATATAAATAACTCCCAAATGAGGCAATATTATTTGAACCATATGTTGTTCATATGTCTTTCACCTTTCACCTTCAACAGGAAGCTTTATAGAATTGAGAAAAGTGAGGGCTAAATGATATCACCTCTAGCTAGGTTTCAGTTAATTGCAAAATCTGTTTCCTACAGTATTCTACCTGATGCAATAAAAGTTTCATAAGGTGAGAAAGGATAGGAAAATAGCTTCAGAATCTGTTTACTGCTTTAAAATCCATAGCATGCAATAGTGAAAAGAGTATTAAGCATGAAACCAGGCAGTCTGGATTTGAGTCCTCTTATATTTGCCAGCCATAATATTGGGCAAGTCACTTAATCAGAGTTTTCTTCTCTGTGAAAATGTTGCTGTTAATCATCGTGAAGATGATGAGGATGATAGTTAAATTGAGGGGTTACTCTGTGAAGTCATTAGTTTCCATGCTTAAAGTGCATCCCATTTAATAAAATATAATGATTTTATGAGTATGTGTATCAAATAATATATGGAAATGTATTTCATAAAGTTTAAAGGATGATACATATACAAGGTATTATTATTTTAGTGAATTCCTACCACACTACCATACATTTTATACATTAAATATTAGAGATTTATTTGACTGATCCATGGCTATTGAACACTTAAATACTGAGAAAATTAAGGTTACAATTTTAGATAAATATTGTGGTTTAAGTCACTCTAATAATGCCTAAAGGAACGTTAAGATTCACAAATAATGGCACAAACTTATTCCTTTGAAGGATCTTGGTGCCAAAAGCTATTATCAAAAAGGGCCTTAAGGAATATAATTATCCCTTAAAGTAGGTCAAGCGTTGGTTTTATTTATGGTAACAGCAATTGCTTTGGATTTCCCTTAGTTACGTATTTTTGTTTCTATACAGCCTATTTATTATTTTCAAGGAAAGGCTATATGGGAGCTCTAGCATTATATGATATTTTTCTAGTTACGCCAATGGATTTCAAGGAATATAAATCCTTTTTAATGATCTAAAGCAAAATGTATTTTTTAACAGGCCCAAGAAAAATGCAATCCAGATCTCTTGGGGACTTGAAAGTCATTAGCTATTTCTCTTTCCACCCCACTCCCTTTTCTCTCTCTCTCTCTGCAGAGACTTGTACCTCTGCTCCTCTCTTCATCCCTGTTTCATTCTCTAAAGATCAGCTTCCTGAAGTTTTTCATAGAATTACTCTTTTATAACTTCGGCCTGCATGTGACCTAGTCTTGACATATCTCAATGACTATTTATACGTTCAGGTTACACTACTGGTCTGACTTTAGTCTCTAGGAATCTGAGAAGAATTCGTGACAAAGAATCAGAACAACTCAATTCACCTGCTTATGTATGAAATGGTTTGATTCACGGTCTGAAACCTGGTCCACTAATTGAAGATTGAAGAGCATAGTCTTGGAAAGGAGGCAATCCTCTCCAAAGGGGCTGGAAGAACAGTAGTCAGAAGAAAATAAGTCCTGTATGTGTTAAGCATACACACAGAGAATGCTTCTAAAAATAAAGATGTTCACAATTAACATTTTCCTCTTTGTAAAAGCCAGATACAATTACGAACTTTTATAAAATAGATGAGAAACATTATCAGCCCCATCTTCAGATGGTTTGGAAATTCACTTATATCTCTAAATATTTTGGAAATTATACATCAAAGACATTTTTTCAGTCTTTTATTAGGACACGATAAAAAAAACCTTCAAATTAAGGGTAAAACCTTCAGAATATAATAAGGGTTTTCACATCATTAAGAGTAAGTGAAATAAGGTCCCGTAATACATTTTCTAAGCGTACCATAGTATATTACCACAAGCTAGGCAGCTTAAAACAACAGAAATTTTATCTCGTAGCTCTGGATGCTAGAAATTCAAAACCAAGGTGTTAGAAGGGTTGGTTTCTTCTGGAGACTCTGAGGGAGAATCTATTTCATTTTACTCTCCCAGCTTCTGGTGACTTCTAGTAATCCTTTGTGCTCCATGGCTTGTAAAATCTCCAGTTTCAGCCTCTGTCTTCACACTGAGTTCTCCATCATCAGTAACTCTGTGTCTCTATATGGTCTTCTTACATGGATACCAATCATTAGATTTAGGGCCTGAACTAATCCAGTATGACCTCATCTTAACAAAGTACATCTGCAATGACCCTACATCCAAATAAGGTCCCATTCTGAGGTTCCAGGTGAACATGACGTTTGGAAGACACTATTCAATCCAGCCAGTATAGGGCCTTTCTGTTATTTTATTTTAAATTCTTTACATTTATACAGGTCCATATTATTATAGACCTCTATTATCCAATAAAAATTAGCAATATGACATTTATTCTATTGAAACAGGAATAAAAGAATAAATAAAACCAGTCAGGGTTTTTATCAACCTTGACAATTCATTCGTCAAATGGAATATATTATTATTTATCAAAGGCTTGGATAAAAGTTGATGAAATACTTTAATGAAGAGCATATTTCATAGATTTTAAATCTGAAACTCCTCTCATTATTAGGTAGATAAAACAAATTCCCTTCAACAAAAAATGTTAGAGATTTTGAAGAATATGGAAAGCCATGAAAATATATTCTGTTAAAAAATCTATGAATATAGATACTGTATAATATGTGATGCAAATTGCTTTTGTATACATGATCCCAATTGGCCATCATAAGAATATTGAATTAGAAAATTGTGTTTTAATCTTTATTTTATAGATGAGGAAACTGAGGCTCAAGTATCTGGTCCCTGAAGTTCACACAGTCAGTGGGAAAACCTGATCTAAATCATCCTTTAAACTGAGATAATGCTTATCCAAGTTCTCATAGGACCTAATCACTGAAATGACCAGTTGCTGGCCTCTATTCCTTCAATATTGGGCCTTGCATATTGAATAGTTGAATATTTTGACATATTCAAAATAAATATTTGCGTTTATGTGTGTGTTCCTTAACCACTTGAGGGTTAAGTGAGGTAAGGAATCAAAATTCAAAGGACTCAAATTCTACATCTTAACCCTCATTCCTAATTCATCCATTTAATTTTTTCAAGTTTTGAGAGCTTAAAATATTCTAAGCACAGAACAAGACTCTGGGCATTCAGTAAAGTTCAAGTTGCAGTGCCTACTTACGAGGAATCCACAACTTATTGATGGGACTGACAAATACATTGAATCTCAATGTAGGCTCTAGAAAGGTGGAGGACCGCTTAATCCAGATAAGTGTGAAAGACTTCCCAGAGCACATAGTTCTGAAGGAGAGTCTTGAAATATAAATAGAATTTATTTATACTTAGTTTTCCTCTCATCATTAATATTAGAAAAGAAAGCACAAGATCACCTTTAATCATCTTCTTAATTTGGAGCAATGAGAAATGATTTAATCTTTTAATGTTTTGCATTTACAAATTGAAGAAGCAGTGCATATTTAAGGTTTGGAGTACTTCTCAATGTATGGAGCTTTTAAATATTTTATTAATTTATTTATTCAACAAATATTTATAGAACCCCTAATATATGCCCCCCAAATTGGGATATGATAGAGAGCAAGATAGGTAAACTTCTTGCTTTTATGGAATATGTAATCTAGTAGGACAGAAGTGCAAAAAGTGTGAAAACACAAAATTACCCAAAATAATAGTTGACTAGGATAAGCCCTTTGAGAGAAAGTTGAAAAATAATGGCGGGAATCCAATTAGATAACATCATTAGGGAAGACCCTTCAAAAGGTCTTCCTTTTGCCCTGAGACGTGCAAAAGAAAAAATGAACAAACTATATAGAAAGCTGTGGTAATGAGGATTGTTGGAAAAGAGAATAATGAGATCCTGGTGCAGGGAAGATATGTACTCATAAACAGAAAGTTCACCAGTATGTATGAAACCTAATGAGCAAGGGGAGAACGCATCTGATAGGGTTGGGGAGATAAACTGGAGTCCGATCATGGACAGCTTTGCAAACCATGGGAAGAATTGCAGATTTCACATAGAGCATTGATCAATCACTGAAGGGGTTTAGGGGAAGAGGCATAATAAGATTTATGTCTCAAAAATATGTAAGATGAAGACAATGATGAAATCAGAGAAACAATTTGGGGCCTACTGCGTTGGTCCAAAGGTGAAATAATTAAGAATTGGACAAAAGAAGATTAGCAGTGGAGATAGAATTTTATGTATTTATAGTATCTCTTGGAGGTAGAGTGATCAGGACTTGTTGAAGATTAGATTCTGGGGCCAAGGAGAAGGGGATATCAAAGAGCATGCCTAGGTATTTGTTAAGTAGGCAGTTGGACATGAGTCTGGTTCAGGCCCAAGTTCCTCAACATAGAGATCAGTGGATTGCAGCAAGCATTGCATTGCTACCCTAGAGTATATGGAAGTCTCATGGAGTATGTCCCCATTGTCACAAGGGTTGGGGGAGAGCTACTGCCATTTTGTTGGCGGTACTCAGAATAGACATCTTGCTTTGTGTGTGAAAGTTTGGCAAAACAAAATAGTCCTGTACAACTTTCTGATGCCCTCCTAGAAAAAAGCACCAATAAGGATAAATAGGTGGTAATTAAGTAGGTGAAAATACGGAAAATTTTTACTTCCAGAAAGCAATATACCAGAAATGGATTGGCTTTTATAAAGGGGATTTATTACCAGCTACAATTCTAAGGCTGTGAAAACGTGCAAATTAAGGCACCAAAAAGATAAGACCTTCTCTCAAGAAAGGCTGATCACGTCCAGGGTTTCTCTGTCACATGGGAAGGCACGTGGCAATGTCTGCGGTCCTTTTCTCCCACTTTCTGGGTTTAAATGACTCTCTCAGCTGCTTCTGCATCTCCAGAGGTCTGTGTCCCTTTCTGAAAAGACTCCAGTAAACAGATTAAGGCCTATCTTGAATACCTGGGGTCACATTTCCATGGAAACAACCTAATCAAAACAGGTCTGCCCTCACACAATTGGATTAAAAGAACATGGCTTTTCTGGGGTGCATAATGGCTTGGAACCAGCACAGTTATGTTTGTTATGCAGAGGAAAACTTAAATGGAATAAATATGTTGCTTGAAAATCATGAAATAATTTATTCACTCTGTCTACTGAAGGTATTATAGTATTTTCAATCATATATTTATGTGAAAGGTTTCAATCATATATTTATATAAAAGGTTTCAGTGCTGTAGTGCAGCTATTCAAAATTGACGAGACCAATTGCATAGATATAACAGAAGATTCTCTTTGCAACGGACACTGAACTGAAGATTATTCCAAATAGTGCAGTTGTGTCATTGAATTTTAATTAATAAAAGTTGTTTTTTTAAAAGATATTTCATATAACTGCCAAGATAAGAAATAGAGAGAGATAAAATTGCATATGGCAATTTTATCTTTGTTTTTGGGTCGCTTATTGTTTCTCTGCTTTGCTCTGATTCTGTTCCTAGAGGTCTGCCATGAAACTTCTCTATAGAATATTATTAATACTAATTCCTTCTTCCAATGAATCCTCTAGTCTCTATTGCCTATTGAAGCAGAGTCATGTGTCCTTTTAAGATAAGAAATATTTTAGTAATCTCCTTATAAAAAAGGGGCA
Organism: Myrmecophaga tridactyla; assembly: GCA_004026745.1. NCBI lineage: Eukaryota > Metazoa > Chordata > Mammalia > Pilosa > Myrmecophagidae > Myrmecophaga > Myrmecophaga tridactyla. The sequence continues at coordinate 14,288 of PVIY010022254.1, read as the reverse complement.
GCTTCTTTATAGGAATATCAAATTTCCTCATTGCTTCCACTTCAATAGTCTAAAATTTACCCTGGCCAGGTTTTCTTAATTCCATTATGATTATTTGCCTCTTTTACTTATCATATACAAATAAATCTTATTTATTACAACTTCTTCTAAACTAGTTTTTATTTTCATGCCAATCTCTACCTCTTAGCACTTTTATTTTTATTTTTTTTGCTTCTTATGTGAAATGTCTTCCGTGTTTATCACACCTCCTGAATCCAAATATATAAAATATAAATAGATACAAGTATTGTCTATGCTGTCTTCTAATAAAGACATTCCCAAGCCTGTACATGTTGAAACATATTAAGATATTCTTTTATTAAAAATTGTTTTATTTTTCCTTTATCTTAGAGTTAGGTCACTATATTGAGTTTTTTGTTGATTTGTTTTTTCCTAATCATGTCTGCGGGTCATTTACATTATCTATATATTTTATTTAGGCATAGTAGAGAAGGTAGTGCTACAATATTTCATATAATAGAAGCATTAGGTTCAATAGGAATGAGATTCACTGTTCTAAGTGTGATTTTAGCTATATTTCTAGATGAGAACATTCAGGAAATGGTGTAGCAAGAAAAGAAGTGAGAGCCTGAAACACAGCCTTGAGGCATTCTAGCACAGAGATTGGGTAGAAGAAAGGAGACTGCAAAAGTGATGGGGAGGGGTAGCCTGAGAGATAAGGGAAAAACACACCATGCTGGTGTCATGAAAGCCAAGAGAAAGAAGCATCTCAAAAAAGAGACTGTGTCTGCTTTGTTGAAAGCTTCTGGGAATTCCAAGATAAAGAGAGAAATGTTCTTAGGATTTAGTAAAATGTTGGCTGTTGGTGACCTTAGTAAGAGCAGTTTCAATGGAAATGTGGGGAAGCTATATTGGAGTAATTTAAACAGTTAATTGGAGATAGTAGCAGAGAAAAACTTTTTTCTTACAATGAAAATAGAAATTATATCTCATGAGGATTTCAGAACAGGGGAGTAATCTTAAGGATAAGGGATATTAGAGCATGGTGAAAAGAAAATCAGTGATTAAATTTTAGCAGCTGTTTCTCCTGATCTCTTTGATTGCACATTTAATTTATAAAGAAGAATAGGTTTGCTATAAATATAAATATATACATAGCTATATTTTTTAAAGACAAAATTTTAAATTCTGGTAAAATTGTTGTAAATATTTAAATGATTTATGGAAAGGTTGGAAATAAGAAGACACTCAGCATATATATTTACTCAAATGAATAGATTTTTGTAAATGTCTGATATATTACTGTCCTTTGGAAAGGAATGTAAATAAAAACACTAGGGTATTTTAGATGTTTATTAGACTTTCTGTTGGTGCAGTATTTAACTTCACTACTTAAAAGAAAGAACATAAAGTCCTTTTTTTTTATTCCAAATCCAAGTAGGTACTTGGCGTATATTTGATGAACTGTCTTATATAAATATTGTAGCTTAAATATTAAACATTACATAGAAAATCATCTATTTAAAACTGGAAGTGAGAAAATAACCCGTGATATTCCTTTTGTTTCGAAACATTTCACTAACATTTTGTGTACAACGAATCAAGTTCTTGTCATTTCAATTTGAAATATATAATCCCAACATATTTTTGTCCAATTAATTTTCTCTTTACGCAGAATAACTCAAAATGCAAGGGTATAACTGCCTGTCCTGGTAAACCAGTTTCTGTTGCTCATCATAGAACAGCCTCAGGGAGAGTGGCTTTTTCAGGCATACATGTGCTTCAAGTTACTTTAATATGTAAAGTCAGGTCAGCCTGGAAAATGGAGGTGGAACTGAAAATTGATTTGGGGTGGGGGTTTCTCTAAATGCTTTTGTCATATTTCAGAAACAATGATTCAAAAGCTAACACAGTAATGAACTATGTAAACAGTTAAATAGGTGAATGTATGTTAACAAAAGTTTTTCTCTGAAAGGATAATTATTAGTATACATATTTCACAATTTACTTTTCCCCAAAACAAGGTATTTTATAAAAAAAAAAAAGACTTTAATTAGGTTGCACTGAAACACTTGTATCTGATTTCAAAATGTTTCTGTCACATAGCTTGGCCTCATCATATTTATCGTCGGATGGGGGTTTGTGAGGATCGGGGAACAACGGAACTAGATTCATGGCTCTGATGAAATTGTATATATTACATTCATGAGGAGATCTTTGAGGAGATCTTTGGTATGTTTTTCACTAAAGTCTTTCAATCAAAACTATATATTCAGTTTTTCAGTTTATTATTTTCCCCACAGTCTTGAGAATTCTCCATATGGAAATAGATAAATATATTTCCAAGAGAAATTTGACTTAGACTATTATGAACCTGTTAAAGTTATCATTATTCTTATGGAGAAAATTATAAACTCAAGGAGCTATTCACATGCAGAAAAAAATATCTCCTCAATGACTAATCTCAAAAACTGTAACAGAAAAAATGTAAAACATTTTATGACATCATAATAGTAATTGTGGTCCTACTATGTGTAGATCCTATAATGCTGATTAACTTGTATTTTTTGCTAAGTTTGCCTCATTTAAAACATGCATTATTTCTTCAAATATTGGTATTTCGCACCTCTTTTCTTATCCCTGAGATCACAGACATGCCATCCATCCTTAGACACTCCTTGATCTTCAGATGCTCTCTCTCCCTTTCTCTTCCTCTCTGCCTGTCTCTCTTTCTTTTCTTTTCTCTCTCCGCTATTATGGACACTACTCAATTATGAATTTGGCTTGGATAGTTCACTAAGGGATACTATGCCTTAGGTCATACTATACTTCATTTTGAAAAGTTGTTAATTTTAAATCCTCACATAATTTAAAACAAATTGCTTCCCTTCTTTAGCGATTTTAAATTTTAGTTTAATTTTGCTGCAGTTTAATTTTGTTTAGAGTGAGTTTCTCAGTATTTATGAATAATGGCAAATAAAAGTCATTCGATTTAGATAGACAAATTATTTACAAGTCTATTCCAGATATTGCATTGAGTTTTTTTCTGTTAATAATTAATTGTTCTGAGATAGAAAGCATACTACCCTCTCTTCCTTAATGCTACTGTTTGCAGTTTATCTAGATTTTCTAGTTCAGTCCTTTTAGGTGCTAGATTTTGGCTTGCTGTTTCAGCGAATCAGTGATTTTTTTTTTTTTTTTTTTTTTAATATCAGCATCTTCTTCATCCCACTCTTTCTGATGTTTCTGTCTCCCTTTGGTAGCTCTTGTTAAACTAACATTTAAGTACCAGTACAATTGCAGTTTTTTGTAGCAACTTCTACTTTCTTTACAAAATATTACAAACATATTTTGCACCTTGATCTGTGTAATACTTGGAGAAAACTTAGAATACACCTGTTCAACTCCTCATCTGATGAATGAGGAAGTTCATATTCTTAGAGTTTAAAAGACTTCTTCAAGGTCACAAAACTGGTTAACAGAAAATTACTTTCTCAAAATTAATTTCCAAAAAGGGTATGTTACTTCACCTGAAAAAAAACTTGGTAATTTCTTTACTGAAAACAAAGACATTTAACACAAACTGAAAGTCATTTCATTGCAGATGCATAGGCTATTTAGAGAGAAACAATTAAAGTTATTATATATATAATATACCTATATACCTATTTGTTTATATACCTAAAAACATATATTCTCAAAGCTTATCATTTAAAGTGATAGATTCAATCTCTTTTTCTTCTAAAACTTTATAGGAGCAGTTGGCTAGTTGTATTCTTAATTTTCTGCAGCAGAAGCTTTATTTAATCATCCCTACTCCAATTGTGAGGAGCCGGTGATCCGTACTCACACTGCACCTGGAAGATAAGCTTATTCTGAATTGCCATGTTAGAAGATATTGGTGATGGGTTTAGATGAACTCAGAATAGAACTTAAATGGTTTTGCTGCTGGTTTTGAAGAAGTGGTCTTAAAATAAACCAAACATATTTTGTTTTTATTGTGACTTAAGAGGAATATTTTTAAGGTGCTCACACCTTAATTTGGTTTAAAAGGAAAAAATTCCAGGCACTGTTTGCACCCAAATCTACCTCTTTAGTTTCATGTAACATGTAAATCATTTTTATTCTATGGTTGAGATAGATGCTAGAGTATATAGATATTTCAAGTCCTACTAGGATGTTTCAGAAATGCTCTTAAATGCAGAATTTCATAGACCACTAAAAAAGCTGTGATTTAATCTTTAGTAATGGTACAACATAAATTGAATTCATCTGGCTGCTGGGTGGCTCGGTGAATGCTTACATATTTTTAGTATTCAGTGAGTAGCTATGTGAATTTTATTAAGCAAATGATCTCTGGAATATAGAGTGGTCTCCATTATGGAAGGAACATAAATCTGATGGCTGGATGGACTAAGGGCAGAGGCAGCGCTGAAATATATGTATCAAGCACCAAATCACTTTTTGAAATAGAATGTTAGAATATTTCAGCTTTATTCATGACTAGGAAACTTTAATGCATTCAATTCAATGGACAATGAGTGGAGTGATACCAAGCTATGTTACAGCTATGCTTATCAACAGTGAAAACATTTGGAAGAAAAACAGGAAATTCTAATATCAGTCTACTGCTGGTGTGTGGTCTTCTTTTTTTTTAACAAATAGGAGAGGTTGTAGTCAGTTTGTTTCACCTGTCTTCTAGGTAATCATACCTCTTAACAGCCTCATTCCCAGTTTCACTCAAAGAAGGCATTGCTTTGTCCCAGCCAGCATTGTGCCACATCAATTTTCTGGCTTGACTGATTGTATTTCCCACTATGCTTGATAATTTTTGCTTACTATATCTAAAACTAAATGTCATCTAAAACTAAATGCATAGAAACTAGAAAATACATGTAAAACCACTCAGAACACACAAGCAAAGACTGCATTATTTAAGTGTAGTTAACAATCACTTTTTGGGTATATAGAATATATTTTGCCACTCTAATCTTTTGGTAAAAAGCTAAAAATAAACTTTCCAGTTTCCTGCCAATTTCTTCAATTGCATTTGGACATTTATTAAAAGCAGAAACTGATCTTTTTACTTGTTTGAACAGCAACAAAGATAAAGCAGATAAAAATGAATGCTAGGTTGTTCATCAAATGTGCATGTTTTCTAATCTTGATGTGGTTTAGCTGTAGTGTATTTTCTTGGAGAACATTACTAAAATTGACTACCTAAATGCACTTTAATCTTTCTATTTTGTGATATGGGTTAGCTGAATGTGAGATGAAGTCATTTTATCATCCTTTCTTCACATCTCTAATATCTGGTGAGAATTAGCTTAGTATATAAATAGTTTAAAAGTTTAACCCTCTCTGTAATTTGTATTCAACATTTCATTAGGCTTTCCCATATAGGTGAAATGTAATATGCTTACTGTGAAATGTAATAAGTAACTTACATTTGCCTAGGTAAATTTCTAATCACAGATATTTGAAAATATGTAGAGGATTAAGCATATTTTTAATTATTTAAAAATGAAAACATCTTTCATATATCTGCCTCCTTGAGTTATTGATATTTCCCTTCAAATTGAAGTCCTCAAATGTAGGTAGCTTATGTTGTATCACTAAGCATTACTAAGCTGACAGACTAGATCATCTGTTCTAAATGTGACTGTGATGTTACTAAGCTTATCCAACTGATACCTGGAGAGATAGAGAGGACTCCTGTAATCAGCCTCCTTCCCAATTCAGAATGCTCCATGCCCTAAAAAAAGATTATTTCCTTTGGACTTATGTTGAAGGTATTCATCTCAGCTTTCACACAAGAACTTTTGGAATGATCAACAATAGATGTTACATCCCTCAACAATATCTATTCTAGGTTGAACTAAAACACTGGAACCCCTGACATGCTCACATTATTTGATATAACAGCTAACATTACTATCCCTTGTCACTCACTCTAGGGAATGCAGAGAAAGCATGGACTGGCGAACAGGAGCATCCAAATTATCTTAAGTTTTAGCTCTCTTTTCCATTAAAATTTGGAATGAGAGTCCAATAAATATCTGAAAGCATGTTTACTATCAAAGATGACACTCTGAGAAGCTGTTATTCCAACAATGAACTTGATGTTTAAAACAAAATCAAAATGTCCTTAAACTCCATGTATGCATGATCTCTCTTCTATTTTAGTGAGGCAGTTTCTTTATAACTTTTATATACCACAAGAAATTTATCTTCTACTACTATCTCTCCTGGTCTCCCCCCCACCCCCCCAAAAAAAGGATATATCAAGCCCTTATTGCTTTTTAGGGTCCCTTTGAAACTAGAGTTCCAATATATTAGGCAACAGGGACCCCCACCTTTTTTCCCCCACCCTTTTTTAAATGTATGCTTTACCTTAATCTACATTTCCATTTCTTATACCACCATTAATAGCTCATCATTTACATAATATGCTTCTATATCTCAATTACTTTAGCACCTAGTTAATTATTATAACTTCTACCCTTTCTATCTTCTGTTATTGACTTTATATGTTAAACACACAAGTTAAATATCTATCTGAAGGTAATAGTGGTGAAGTAAAAACAAATCTTTACTTACCTTCCCCCCAAAATTTCCCATAAAGTAAAAATAAAGGAAACTTTAAAATACAAACATAGAATTAATACAGTGGAAGTAGAGACAACAGCAGCTATTTTTTGGATGATGGAAAGCAGATGGACAGATAGTAACTGACTTAGCAGTAGAGGAAAACAGAGTCTTAAATCTTTGACAAGCCAAAGAAAAACTTAATACTGCAGATCACCTCCTCCAATTAAAGTTTTAGAGCACCAGCTCCCTGTGGAAGAAAGGGCAAAATGGACCGAAAGAAAATCATTAGTGAAAATTGTTTAAGAAAGATTTAAAAACACACACCCAATGAGATAGCTAAAATTATAAGTATGGATAATACGAAGTGTTGAGAAGGTGTGGCGCATCTTTAAAATGGTGCAGCCACTTTGGAAACCATCTGGAAGTTTCTTAGAAATGTAAACATACATCTAGGTCTTATGTTCATGCCGGAAAAATGAAAGCATATGCCCTCACAAACACCTGTGCAAGTGATTGTAAAGCTTTATTCACGATGGGCAAAAGCTGAAGCTGAAAACAGCTCCAGTATTCAACAGTAGGAGAATGGACAGACTAAAGGAACAACATTTACATAAGGGAATACTACTCAGTAATACAAAGAAACCAACTAGTACGAATACAGCAGCATGAATGAATCTGACATTATTATGCTGAGAGAAAGAAGCAAAACAAAGCAAATGGAAACAACTCTATCTCATTTACATAACTGGCAAAGTAATCTGCAGTAACTACCTGGGGTAAGGACTGAAGAAGGGATTGACTACAAAGGCGCAGGAGCAATCTCTTGTGCGTGATAGAAATATATGGCATCTTGATTGTGGTGCTGTGATCACAGGTACCTACAGTTATCAAAACTCTTTGAAATGTAAATATTAAATAGAGGCATTTTATTTTATGTAGGTGTTCCTCAATAAAATCACTAAGTAAGGGTGAAAGGGTGGTTCAGTGGTAGAATTCTTGCCTGCTATGTGGGAGAACCGGGTTTGATTCCTAGTCCATGAGCTTCCTCTCTCCCCCTGCAAAAAATTCAACAAATGGTGCTGCAATACCAGGATACTCAAATGGAAAAAGAATGAAATGTGACCTCCACCATACAGCATACAAAAAAAAAAGTCACTAAGTAAAATAAAAATAATTTCAAAAAGAATGAAGAAACAGAAACTCAGATCTTCTCCATCAATGCATCTCTCCAAAGGACACATTTTATTTTACCCCAGACAAAAGGCTGGAAGTGGATAAAATAGAGGGGAGCCACCAGGTACATATGAGGGTAGGGTGCTCTTTTGAACATAGGAGGATTATATAAACATTTAATTTAATGCTGAATACTGATACCTTAGCACTCTCCCAGTTTGGCTCCCAATGGTGGCAGACAGGAGTATACCCTCTAGGCAGACTACTGGAAGATTTATCTCAGGAATGTGCCCAGTTAAGGGAAACAACATGAATATACTTACAGCAGATATTTACCAAGGAAATGTCCCAACTCACAATGAAGAGCATGCAGCAACCACAAGCCCCACCCGGGAGCTCAGTGCTCCCAATCAGTTTTTAAATGCCCCACTCTAAATATTATCAGATAGCCAAGGTCCACAAATAATCTGTGAAAACTCTCCAAGCTAAAGAGGAAAAGGCAGAAAAATGGGGAAACAGAACCTATGCATGGAAAAAGAAACACCAACAAATATTTTATTAATATTCTCAGATAGGTAGCTCCTTCATGAAAAAGGACAGTACTATAAAAAAGAGGCATCAAATTTGAAATATTCTATGGAAGTTTTGAAAGATTAATCTGAGGCAGTTGACCATAAGGCAGTGCAATATAAAATAAGAAAAAAATTTAAGTGAGGAAAAAAAACATAGGAAAATGAGATAAACTGTTTAGGAGATACAACATTCAAATAATAGAAGTGCCGGAAAGTACATATAGTGAAAATCCAGGGGAGAAAAACATCAGTTAAAAATTCAAAGATATTTCTCACAACTGAAGAACACAGGCCACCAGCATGAGAGAATCTTGTGTGTGCTCAGCAAAATAGACTAAAAATTGACCCACACCAAGTCACATCAACATGAAATTTTAGAACACTTGGGACAAAGGTAAGTTTCTACAAGCTTCTGGCAGGGAAAAAAAATAAATGTATCACATGAAAAAAATGAGAAATTAGATTGGCTTCAGGCTACTTAAGAACATACTAAAAGTTAGGTAACAATGCACCACAGAATTCTAACAGAAAATTATTTCAAACCTAGGGTTCTTTACCTGACCAAACCACAATTCAAGAGTGATTGTAGAGACTCTAGTCACATTTTATCATATAATGACACCTTGCATTTGGTCATTAGATAGAAAGAAACTTATTTTCAATGTTCTGATTCTAGATCTGAATTCAAAATCAGCCTTCTAATGTTTTATCATTTATTACCTTTAAATATCTGAAGTTCCTATTTTATTCTTGTATTAGTCAGGGTTCCTGAGAGAAGCAGAATCAACTCTCTATATATTAGATTTAAGTAATTGACTGGAATGACCATGAGGGCCAGCAAATACAAATTCCAAAGGGCAGGTTGCAAGCTGGAAACTCCAATAAAGGTGATGCTGAAGGTGAGTCTGAATTACCCAGAGGAAATTGACTGACTGAAGTTGAGTCAGAAATTCTTTCTGGTTTCTGAAATCCTCAGTTCAGGCTTTTAAGGCCCAACTGATTGGATGAGGAGACCCTACATATTGCTAAGGGCAATCTCCCTTTTGGAATAAAGACGCAATCAGCCATGGCTATGATAAACAGATTATAGTACAAATCCTCCTATGAAATACCCTCGTAGAAACAAACAGGCCAGTGCTTATTTGACTAAACTGACCATCATAATGTAGCCAAGCTGACACATGAAATTAATCATACTTAAAGAACTTTCCTATTACCTGGCCCTTAGAGATTTTGTGTCTTCTCTTGATACCCTTACCACCATAAACTGTATGTTCAGTGATTTCATTATTGCTTCTCCAATAGACATGTTTCCCTTATGTGCTTGAATTTTCTATTTTGTAAATTTCTATAATCCCCATGGTTATATCCTTGCCAAATTCCAAAGAATCTTCATGAAGTCTGGGCTCTTTTATCAAATTATGTTGATTACCTATTTTATTCTGTAGTCCTCAAAGCATCGATGACACCCTGCCTTTCTCACACTCAGCTGATCACTTTTCCGTATGGTTTCATTATCTCAAATTTCCCTCCTTTCCCTATGAAAGATCCCCAAAGTTTCATTCATTTTATATGCAATAAAGTATGCCTGGTTTCTCTTTCTCCATTTTTTGCCCAGGTCAGTTCCTTTTGTGCTGTCTGGTAGGCAGAATTCTAATATGCCAACTGTCCAAGATTGCTGGTCCCTGGTATACACATAACCTCTCCCACTTAAGTATTCAATCAAACACTAGTCTAGGTACTGCTGTGAAGGGATTTTTCAGATGAAATTAAGGTCCCAAATAAATTGACTTTGAGTTAAGGAAATTAGCCAGGGAGTCCAACCTAATAGCAGAGAGATTCTTGTAGCTGGTTGCAGAAGAGGGAGCCAGAGCTTCAAAGCCTGAGAAGCATTCATGCCTGGAGGCAGGCACATGGCAAGGACTTCAGGTGGCTTCTAAGAACTTGGAGCAGCCCCAGACTAAGAGCCGATAATGAAATGGGTACATCATTCCTATCCCTGAAAGGAACTGAATTTGGTCAATACAAGAATAGTCTTGGAAGAGGATTTTTAACTCAGATCTCTAAGACAAGAACTCAACTCACTGAAACCTTGATTTCAGCTTTGTGATACAATGAGCAGAGAACACAACCATATCATGCCAGACTTCTCACTTACAGAACCATGAGCTAAAAAATAGGCATTGTTCTAAGCTGCTAAATGTGTTATAATTTGTTTTACAGCAATAGAAAGCTATTACATAATGTAAAATTTCATTCCCTCTACTTCATCCTGAAACTTGTTCCAACAACAACTCTTCTATTTTGGTTTTGTATATTTGCATTTCTCTCTCCATTACTCCTTCCTTTTTTTCCTATGTATTTACAACTTGATATAATGAAAAGTGAACTAATGAAGCGGACACAATTGTTTTGGCATCTCATCATACTAGTATATTATTCGGTTCCCTAATTTTACTACCCAGTATCTTGTAAAAATAAGCTATGGCCACTATCTACATTTCTTCCTTAAATTCAAGGAATATAGAGCTAGTATTTGGAGAACTATGAGTGATATTTTTATTTACACAATTTATTCTCTTTTTTTCACCCTCATGTTCCCTTGCAGGATGAGTCACTGGATTACCATTTCCTTGCATATGATTCTCTCCACCATGTCAACATGGAAGTTTATACCCAGCAAGAATATCTTTCAGATATTATGGCCAAATAAGGACATTTTCATGCAAAAATGAAAACAAAAAATAAAATAACAATAACAAAAAACAACTGGAGAGAATTCATTGTAAGCAGACTAGAACTTCAATACATGTTAAATGAAGTTCTTCAGAAGATGACCATTGGAAAAATGATTTCCACAAAGGAATTAAGAACACTGGAAATGATAAAAATATAGGTAGCTATAAAAGTGTTTTTTCCCCATATTTTTAATATCTTTAAAAGATAATTTACTGTTCAAAGCAAAATCAATAACAATATATTGAGGAAGTTATAAAATTGAAGTAATATACATGACAAAACTAGAACAAAAACAAGACAGAAGAAATAGAAGCAAGCTATTGTAAGATTCTTGTAAGAGAAGTGTGCTAACATTATTTGAAAATAAACTGTGGTAAATTAAATATGTACAGTGTAGATACTAGAGCAGCCACCAAAAATAAAACAGACATGTAAAACTAGCATACCAGTAGGGGGAGATAAAACTGAATCTTAAAAAAATAAACAGACAATTAATTTAAAAGAAGGCATGGAGTGAAAAGAAAAGGTGAAGTGAGAAGGAAAAAGGTAAAAAGGTGAGTAGAAATTAAATAGCAAGAAGACTTAAAACCAAATATGTCAATAATCACATTAGATGTAAATGGTCAAAATACTCCTATTAAAAGGCACATTTGTAAGATTGGATTAAAGAAAAGCAATATACCCAATCTAAAAGAAATCCATTTTAAATATAAAGATATAGATAGGTTAAAAGGAAAAAGGTGGGAAAAGACATGCAGTGCTAACAGTAGTAAAAAGAAATCTAAAGTTATTTTAATATTTTACAAAGCAGATTTCAGAGTGAAATGACAAAATAGGTATATTGCATAATGATAAAAATGTCAATTCATCAAGCAGACATAACCTTAAAGGCTTATGCATTTAATTACTTAAAAACATATAGAACAAAAAACAATTAGGCTGAAAGGAGAAATACAAATCCACAAATACAATTGGAGACTTCAGCATGCTTTTCTGAATAATTGATGTACTAAGCAGGAAAAAATGTCATAAAGATAGTGAAAGACAGATAACACTATCACCAACCAGACATGATTGGCCTTTATTGAAGAATCCACCTAATAAAAGCAAAATATGCATTCTTATAAGTACATGTGGTACAAGTACCAAGACAGACTTTTTTGAGTGAAAAAACAAATATAAATGTAAATGGCTTGGAAAAACACCAAATGTGGTCTTTGGCCACAAACTTTAGATTATTAAATAAAATATTTCTAAATATCTCAGGGGTCAAAAAGAAATCACAAGAGAATTCAGAAAATACTTTGAGTTGGTTAAACATGAACATATCAAAATTTGTGGGACGAACCCTAGAAATACACAGATAAGGGTATCATACATCTTTTTGAAAATTAACAAAAACAGATCAATATTTTAGCTCTATGATTTTCTACAGTAACAAATGAGAAGCATCTAGTGTTTTTGAAAGATTAAATTCTTACTTAAATTTATACCTAAAGACACTGAACAGTAGGTAGCATTCATTTTCTTGTGTGTGCAAAAAGAACAACATTTAATAAAATGAGCTAATGGTTTACTCATTTAAATTTCAACTTAAATCTTCCTGTTTCGGAATTGTTCCCCAATTCATCAAATTTCATAGTACTTTAAAGTTATTCCTTATTCACATTCATCCAATTTCACTATAATTTACGTTTATTTTAAATGAAAAAACTAATTTTAGCTTTCTTTAATTTTCTTTTTGGGTGCTAATATTGAGTGTAACTAATTTTATTTATTAAATATGTATTCCCAGTGATCTAGACCTATATTTTGAAACATGAGAAATGTTGACCATTGTGCTTTTTCAAAGTATCATTATATGAATTAGATAGCCTAGAAATGAACATGTTCCCATTTTGCCTTCCTCGCTTGCTGAACCAGCAAAATTCAAATACTTTGTTTCCATGTAAACAAGATTTTCATTAGCATGTACTTGTTAAATTCATATCCATTTTATCAATATAAGACTATTTTGTCTTTGTTTCAATCTTTTGTACATTTAAAGGCCTTCTTATCATATGTTTTAAGGGTCATACATTTTCTTTAATACTATGCAGAAATCTGAAAGCAAATGATTACTTCATGTTCCTGAGTTTTCAGAGCAATTGCCTTGTTGATTTGAATATTCAGTTTATAATTAAAATGCTGCATGTCACCATGTCCCATGTCATGCAAAAGATCAGATAAGGCATTTTATCAAAATTTTTAAATCAAATTTAGAAAATTTAAAGTAACTGCCTGTATTACCTAGGGTGCTCTAGAGAAACAGAATCAGCAGAGGATATCTGTGAATATAAAATTTATAAAAGTGTCTCATGTAACCATGGGGATGTAGAGTCCAATGTTTGTAGAGCAGTCTGTGAGCTTGCAGCTCCAGTGAAGGTCCTCAACAAATTCTCAAGAAAGGCTGGCTGGGCAGCTGTGGGGATGTAAGAGTCTAAGATCTGTATGGCAGGCCACAAGTGGGCAGCTCCAATGAAGAACCTAAACAAACTCTCAGAAGAGACTGGCTGGGTGAAGCAGGAAGAATGATTGTCAACTCTGAGTCCTCCTTAAAAGCCTTCCAGTGATTAGACTAAGCATCATTCATTACATAAGACACTGCCATTAGCTGATTTCAAATGCAATCAGCTGTGGATGCAGCCAAGGTGGTGATGATTTAAGTCCATGAAATGTCCTCATATCTATAGACAGGCCAGTACTTGCTCAACCAGACAACCAGGCACCACCACCTGACCAAGCTGACACATGAACCTGACCATGACAGTCTACCCTTTGTCAACTTGGTATCTATACACATCACCTTAAGCCATACTTGATCTCTAAATAGAGAACAATAACAGACACATTTTTTCATCACCTAGCAATATTCAACTGCCCCGTGTACAACCAGAAATACATTAAATCTCTCCAGAATAGGATGCAAGTCCTTTGGGTAATATTCACTCTTGAACTTGATATTTTACAACTTAAATACTATAGCATGAACAAAACAGTTTATGTCATATGATAAAGGGGATAAAATAAAAAGGAAAACAAAGATATTTTATTTATATATAAATAGATACTAATTACAAAGCAAGGAAGAAATATTCATACCATTACAGTTCTCACTTCTGTAACTGATTGTGTGGTTGTAGTTCATATTTATCACTACCTCATTCTGCTACC
>PVIY010022253.1:0-41121 GCA_004026745.1 Myrmecophaga tridactyla | reverse complement strand
TGTCTAATTCCACTAGTCCTTTAGCAGACATGGAAACAAAAAAAAGGCATAATCCTACCATAAAGCTGTCATATTTTGAGGGCTCTTTAACAAACTGATTTTCTGAAAAGTATTGCTGCATATCTTACACACCACTCCCCCCACACAAATGTTTTTTCTAAGTGAATGCAAATGGGCCGCTAAAGAATTTGTCTAATGTATAAATAAAAAGACTTCTATGACTAATGACCTACAAAGTCCTGCTTAAAAATAATTCGCACTTTCCTAAATTCTTATTCTTTTTCATCCTTTTATATAAAAGTTAAGAGTTTCATTTTCTTTCCTTTCCGATCACTTGCGTTGAAAGGAAAAAGGAACATCAACCAGCAACTTCCAAGAGGGTCTCAAAGCTGCCTTTAGTCAAGTAGGCCAGGTCCCCTAGCGTGCAGTCCCAGAGTCCATTTATAGCCCTAACTATTACATCTGGAAAGTGGACTCCCCGGTGCTGCCTAGGAGAATCAGGAATCATCATTATATGAATAAATGCCTGTTCTAGTTTACTAGCTGCCGGAATGCAATATACCAGAAATGGAATGGCTCTTAAAAAGGGGAATTTAATAAGTTGCTAGTTTACAGTTCTAAGGCCGAGAAAATGTCCCAATTAAAACAAGTCTATAGAAATGTCCAATCAAAGGCATCCAGGGAAAGATACCTTGGTTCAAGAAGGCTGATGAAGTTCAGGGTTTCTCTCTCAAGTGAGAAGGCACATGGTGAACACGGTCAGTTTCTCTCTCATCTGGAAGGGCACATGGTAAACACGGCGTCATCTGTTGGCTTCTTCTCCTGATTTCTTGTTCATGAAGCTCCCTGGGAGGCATTTTCCTTCTTCATCTCCAAGGGTTGCTGGCTGGTGGACTCTGCTTCCCATGGCTATGTCGTTCTGCTCTGCTCTCTCTGAATAGCTCTCATTCGCCAACACATTTCCTCTTTTTTTAGAGAACTTCAAAAACTTATCAAGACCCACCCAAACGGATGGAGATACACCTCCAGCTAATCCAGTTTAACAACCACTCTTGATTAAATCTCATCTACAGGGAGATGATCTAATTACTGTTTCAAGCATATAGTGCTGAACAGGGATTAGAAGAAACAGCTGCCTTTACAAAATAGGATTAGGATTAAAACATGGCTTTTCTAGGGTACATACATCATTTCAAACCAGCACAATGCCTCAGACAGCACTCATGCCCTTCACCAAAATCCAGGTCCAGGAGTACACCCTGGGGAATGGCTGCATATCATTTTGAGGTGCCACTGAAGACACCCCTCCCCTCGGACCCCAAAGCAAATTTCAAATAAGGCCAGATAATAGATTCTCAAGTCAAACAATTCTCAACATTTCCTCCAAATGTGGTGAAAATGAGCTAGTGTTCTCCTCTCTCAACAGATAATAAACACATACCCAGTTTAATTTCATGTAGGTAATGTCCTTCTGGTAAGCTTTACATGGTCTCTTCTTCAGATCTTAATGGTCAATAGCTAATTCATTTTTGGTTAGTTGGTTTCAGAGATTTCTCCATTGAATTGAAATCTTTTGAATGTACAGTACCTGCATATATTATAAAAGCCAAAAGGTACAAAAATTATAAGATGCAGTGAAAACTGCATCTTCTTCCCTCACCTGTTGCCCAGGGCACCTCCCAAAGCAACCCCTGTAACCACTGATGCTAGTGATGCCCCTGTATGCATCCACACACAAAACAAGGAGCCTAGTCTAGATATTGTTGCAGACCTTTAACAAGATATCTCTGGAAATAAGGATATCTATATGGATAGATTAGCATATGCATCAGTTTATAAGGAGCTACCACACTGATTGCAACAGCTATATGTAAAATCATAAATAATGTCTTAGACATGGCATAATTTATTAAAGCAGCCCCTATTAATAAGCTGTCAGGTTTTTCCAATCCATTCCAAATCCAAACACTGCCACAATGAATAACTTTGACATGTCTTTTGCACTTGTGGAAGTACAGCTGTAAGAGAAGCAGCTAGAGGCTAGAGTTGTTGGATCAAAGGGAATGAGCATATATAATTGTGTCTGACACAGTCAAATCAACCTGTATAGAAGCTTTATCCACAGCCTCACCAACTAATCATGGCACCGGCCAATATTAAAAAGCCACTCACTTTTCTGGCACAGAGAATAATGAGGAGAAGCATCCAAGGACTGGTAGGGACCAGGTCCTCCTTCCATTCACTCTCTAGCTCCCACCTTTATCTGCCATGTGGTACCAGAGCAATCAAGATCAAAGGCTTGGTGGACAGACAATGCCAACGTCCAATCTTGGCCACTCCTAAGGTGACTCACCCTGATGAGTCTTAAGATGTAAGCTCTCTAAAGCTCAGTGTCCTCACCTGTAAAATGGGCATGCATGTATGCATCTTTCCACTAACCAAAAATAAACTCGTCTACCCTCCCCTGGGCTGCAGGAAGGATTAAATGCCACAATCCACAGCCCTTGTATATGTTTACCAAATGGTCACAATTACTCCACTCCCACTCACAGCCAACAGGAGGTAACTAATTTTCCAAGCCAAATTAAGAAAGCATGGCTATAAGAGATGTGACACCTAAAAGTTTCCCTTCAAGATCCACTCCCAGGCAGCCCAGCCGAGGACTGCACAGGGCACGGTGGCCAGGCCTGGCTGGTTCTCTCCGATGCAATACTCCTCTAACAAGCAATCATGGCTCCAGGGCCTCCTGTGGGGTTGGCTGAGTCTGCACCACATTTGCACAGAATTCCAAGGTTCTACCGGACCCTTCATCTGACACAGGCATTAACTCTCCCCCACCACCCCGGGAAACTCCTTGCAACCCTACTACCTCTGAACTGACACACATAGGGGGAGTCAGATCCCCTGGGAACCAACAATGTAGGCCTAAGCTTAACCAGGCCCTCTAAAGCCCCTCTTCAGACCTTCCTTTCTGCTCCCCACAATAGGGCACCTGGAGTAATTCTCCCTCAATGGGCCTTCTTTGTGCAAACCAATTTTCCTATTTTGCATACCTCTGCCTTTACTGATAAATCCAAATCCTTAATTTAATAGGCACTCTATCTAACTCATCACATATACTGTCTCATTTAATCCTGATAACCAATTTATGGCGTAGGTAGTATCGTTGTAGTTGAGGGGGAGGGGGCAGAGGCAGAGAGGGAGGGGAGGGTGGGAGAAAAAAGAGAAGGAGGAAGAGAAGGAGAGTGCTGTATCCAAGTGAGGAGATTCAGGTTAAATCATCTGTCCCAAGATCACAAGGAAAGTCCTGGTCTGACAGCAAAGACCATGGTGACATGGGCACCCTCCCCATCCTTTAAACCTGCACCACAACAGCTACTCCAGGAAGCCTTCCCCACCAAACGGCAAATCTCAGGTCCCCAAATCTGTTAGAATTTTCTGCACAAATTTTAATCTACATTAATCCACTTGTGTTGATTCTTTGTTTTGAAACCAACTAAGCTGGGTCATAAGGTCTGCTTTTGGCTCCCAAACAAAGTAAGCTGTACATGCCCCAGGATGAGAGGGCACCACTTTATTTTATGACTTTTGTATTTCCCACAGAATTTGCTACAAAACTTCCCACAATTACAACCACACAAGGATCAGGAGTTAGGGTGACATGTTGAGAGAGCCCCTCTGGGCTTGGACGAGTTCCCTTTCTTTCTCCCAGTATCACTGGAGTGTGGCAATTACTGGCTCAGAGAAAATCCGTACTGAAAATGCATTTTTTTTAAAAGGGACAAAAATGTTCCCAAACAAGATATCCAAAGAAAAAACTCAATGTACTTTCACCTTCAATGAACTGGCAAACACGCACTTAAGGGCACACACAATCACATGCATACATCCAGACACACACACACACACACAATGTGCAACACATTCCATCGATACACCGCCTACTAACATAATCCACCCATATACCACCAAAACACATGCCACACCATGTAGACACAGACACACACACACACACCATCTACACACACAGAGACACACCACCCACACCCACGTGTGGAACAGATGGGCCTTGCAACCCAGAAGGCAAAACTTCCCTTTTAACTATTCTTCAAAATGCACATGCGCATAACACCTCTGAGCCCTTCAGGAAACAAAGCAGAAAACAGTGGCGAGTGGAGTTTTGAATTTCTTGTAGCTGTTGTCTCCGGGGAACGTCAAACTCCTGTGCAACTTCAAGGCTATGTTTCTGTTATGCTTGCCAGTAGTAGCACAGAGCTGCTTTATTTAAACTGTAGTCAAAGTTACATATCTACCAATATGCTACCAATATAACAACAACATATTCTAATCACAGCCACAAAATAACACGCACATCGTTCCTACTTTGTGCAGAAAGACCATTATTAAATGCCTAGATGCAAATGGAAAGTCTCTTTTATATCTAAATTTATCACATTTTTTTAAAGTGTGTGTTTATTTCTTCTCTCATAATGCTAAACTGTAGCCTCAAGTCTTTCTACAGTATTTTCCAAGGCTCCCCAAATTCAAGTGAATATTAAGTCATATGTAGAGAGAGCAAGCACACACACCCACATGAGAGAACATAGCAGAGAAGAAGGGACCACAATGTCCTATGAAGAGGAAAACAACTCATGGGGCTTTCCAGTCAACATTGGCTACTGAAACGACGGTTTTAGCAAGGGCCACAAACTCAAAAGTACTCCTGCGACAGCCAAATAACCACAAGCATAACGGAGCTGTTAGGCGTCATTTGCAAAGGAGAACTGAGAATTTAGATGTTTGGTTAAGCCAATAGTATGGGAACGGGGCATTTCCTAAAAGGGAAAAAAAATAAATCCTTGACATGGAATTGAAAATTACAGTTCCATGGAGAATTGACTACTAATTCCAGGCGAATCCATAGCAACAGCTGTTATCACTGCTGCGTTTATATGTAACCCATTCAGAAAACGGTCCTGGTCGACTGATGCCACCACTCTCATTCCAAAGTGGCCATACCCAGGGACTCCTGGTTGAGCCTTCTGTCAATTATCAGCCCAGCTGTCTCCAGCCATTGTGCTGATCTTTATAGCCTGATTTTGCAATAAAGAGCTGCAAAGAGTAATCCAACTTTACAGAAAATAAAAAACCTCACTGGCTCCATAATGACCTACTGTTCAGCCCAGGTGTGACATCGCTGTAATTAGCGAGCAAGACACCTTGAGCTTTGCAAGACCTACGAAAAAAACAAATCCATTTAATCTACAGACAGAAGAGCTATTCATACCACCGGGAAATTTAAGTAAGAAGGGAGGGAGTGGGGAGAAAGGCTTTCCACTTAGACAATTTGGCTAATAGATCACATATGTTCAGCTTTGTCTTCCTCTTGCCTTTTTCTGTTTTAAAATTTATTTCCCTGGGGCATTTTGCACCGAACAGAATCTTCTTTGTTGCTCAGAAATTAATCCGCCCCTGCTGTTTATTCCTCATTTGAGTCATAATCCTCCCTTCGTGACATCACAATTAGCCACTTGTGGTGATGATTATAATGTCATGAACAAAGGATTATGACTCCAAGTTGGAAATGAAACAGCAGGAGCACTAACTGCTGGGCGAAGAAAAAGAAGTTCCACTTTTCAAATAATCGTCCCCAGGGATCAAGTATTGGGGGGTGGGAAAGGAAAGTAGGACGGGAGAACTTTGACTGGGAGAAATCCACCTTTGAGAAGGTGTAAGGGGTCTGGACCAACAGTTTGCACGTGGTAAATAAATATCAAACATTACCAATTAAATTATGCTTCCCTACCAGCCCACTTTTTAAAAAACTTTTTATGTTGAACAGTACAAACTACTCCCACATGCCTTTCAGTCATACACACCATTGGCAACATTTAATTTACAAAAAAATCTCTCCCAGCCCATGCACTTTCCAAACAAACAAACGAAAAACCAAACAAAAATTCACCATATGGTGCTGCAATAGGGGATACTCACATGGAAAAAGAATGAAATGTGGCCCTGCCATACAGCACAGCAAAAAAATAAAGAAAAAATCTCTATGTTCATATAATGGTTTTTACTTCAACTGTTTGACAGTAAAATGTAGACATCATATTCCTTCAGTCCCAAAGACTTCAGTGAGTTTCCTCAAGTCAAAGATATTCTCTGACATAACTATGGCACAATTATCAAATTCAGGCAATTTAACACTGATATAATAAGACCTAATTTATAGTTGATATCTAATCTCACCAATCACCCCCCAAATGCTTTCATTACTAGCTCAGTTTTCAAAATAATCAAGAAAATGAAGCCAACACCTTTTTTTTCAACTTTCCCCAATGTTAATCCAACACTCAGGATTTTTGAAAATTTAAATCAAGACCCCAAAATAGTTATGGTTACCGCTTATTTGGTGTTTATTATGTGCCCATATCAGGTATTTTACATGAATTATCTCCTTTTTTTAAAAAGTATTTTCATTGAGATGTCTTCATGCACCATACAGTCCAACCAAAGTATACAATCAGTGGCTCACAATATCATCACATAGTTGTGTATCACCAGGATCGTTTTTTTGAACATTTGCATCTTTCAGGAAAAATAAATAAAAAGAAAAAAGAAAAACCCCTTCCATCCCATACCCCTTACCTCTCCCTTTCATTGACAACTAGTATTGCAACCTATGCAGTATTTTTTACCCCTTACACCCCCCATTATTTATTTATTTTTGTCCTTTTTTTTTTTTTTTGCTTACCTATCCATACCCTGGATAAAGGGAGTATCAGCCACAAACATTTTACAATCATAAAGCACACTGTAAAAGCTATATAGTTATACAATCGTCTTCAAGAATCAAGGCTACTGGAATACAGTTCAACAGCTTCAGATACTTCCCGCTAGCTATTCCAATACACCATAAACTAAAAAGGGATATCTATATAATGCATAAGAATAACCTCCAGGATAACCTCTCAACTCTTAAATCTCTCAGCCACTGAAACTTTATTTCTCATTTTTCTCTTTCTCCTTTTGGTCAAAAAGGCTTTTACAATCCCATGATGCTGAATTCCAGCTCGTCCCTGGGAGCCCTGTCCCACATTGCCAGGGAGATTAACACGCCTGGGAATCATGTCCCACGTAGGGGGAAGGGCAGTGAGTTCACCTGCCATGTTGGCTTAGAGAGAGAGGCCACATCTGAACAACAGAAGAGGTTCTCTGGGGGTGATTCTTAGGCATAATTATAAGTAGGCTTAGCTTCTCCTTTGCAGGAGTAAGTTTCATAAGGACAACCCCCAAGATCAAGGGCCTGGCCTATTAAATTGGTTGTCCCAGTGCTTGCAAGAATATCAGGAATTCCCCAGGTGGGGAAGTTTAATATTTCCTCCTTTTTCCCCAGTTCCTCCAGGGGGCTTTGCAGGTACTTTTTTATTTTCCCCTCACACTACTCTGAGATGTATCAGGGCATCACACTAATCTGTACAAACCAACAACATCTCACTCCCTATTTAAGATTCCATGTAATTATGGTATTTGAATAAACTGGTCATACAAATTAAATGAGACATCGTGCTACCCAAAATATAAAATATATATATATCATCATCCTTCACCCTGCATTCCACTCTACCTTAGTCCTATCCAAATCAGCATCATTCATATCACTAGTTAAAGTCTGAACACTTTTTCAACTTTTTTAAACAGTTGCTCTATGGGGTACTGCTGACTTTCATATCTTCCAGGCTCTAACTCTGATGCCACACAAATACCCAAAGTTCCAGGGAACGACCAGGTTATGTATAAATAGCTCAGCATTTCAGAATTTAGAAGTAACAGTCAGAACTCCGGTACAGATGTGAGTAGGAGTTTACAATCCAGGCCTTCACCTGATAACCCATGCTCTTGATTTCAATTCTCCTTGTTTGCATATTATAGTTAGTCCATATGTGTGAGCCATGATAATATTCGTCTTTTTATTTCTGACATTTACTACAACCTACTGTCCTCAAGGTTCATTCACCTAGTTGCATGCCTCTCCACTTCATTCCTCTCCCAGCCGCTCAGTAATCCATTGTATGTATCCTCACAAAAATACCGTGGGGCATGCATCCTTATAATCCACATTTTACAGAAGATGAAAGAAAAAACATCTCTAGAGAACAAAGTATATATTGGAAAATATATCAAGGTGAAACAGCCTAGTCTTCTCCCTGTGATAAGGGCTGAATTCAAACGGGTCCTAGCAGGCAGGCTGACGTGAATAGATTACTGAGGTCCAGTCAACCTTCAGAGCAAATGAAAAGCAAATCAATATCCCACTGTAAATGAAGACTGCAATTATAAATGCAGATTGAAGGGTCACTGCTGCTTGTAATGTGCAGCGTTTGATCATTACAGAATATTCTAATATATATCTTGCGTTCTGAGCAACGTTTATGGTTGGCCATTCAGTGAGAAGCTTCTCTGGCATTTTTAACTGCCTATTTAACAGATCCAGGAATACCAATTCTTCTAAACACAGAGTGAAGGTTTTAAAGCAAGAAAAGAAGCTTTTCACAAGTTAAAAGCTTTTAGAACAAGATGGACCTTAAATCACCTATTTCACAGAGACAGAAATGGTTCAAAGAAAAGCTTGAACATTATTTCATTTGTTAGGAAAACATAAAGATATAAGATTAACTCAACCTTACTTGAAACCAAAGTTGTTCATCTAAACTGGTTGTGGAAAGGAAGAAAATTCGACATCTAAAAGCCATCATCACATTTGAAAATAATGATTATCTACACTGCTAATCTGTATTATCCCGCTATTTTTCACCACATATTAAAACGCACCCCATGGTGCACTTGACATGAACCAGGTACAAATTTCCATCTCTCAGCCCCAGGTTACACCACCAGATGCCAAAAATTATTCTGTTGCATTTTGCGTCCCCAACTGTCCTCCCTGCCTCAGTCCCACCCCATCCCCTCCCCACACACACACACCCTGAAGTAACAGTCACACCTTATGAACAAAAACCACCACAGGCAAAGTTTGCTCACCAATGTATTCCCAGAGCCAATACCAGGAAATGGCCCATTTTGAAGGAAAAACTGGAAACTTTTATTTAAGGTCTCCACTTGCATATTTTGCACAGCCCCAAAGTATTTTTTGTTTTGTTTTGTTTTTAATAATTTCAACTAAAAATCGAGATTTCTGGCTTCTCCCAAATCTCAACTGGGGCAATTGTGATGTTCTAGTTTCTTAAATGTTGCCACAATGTGGTATAGCATAAACAGAACAGCTTTTAGAAAGGGGAATTTAAAAAGTTATAGGTTTATGGTTCTAAGCCTATAAAAATGTCCAAAATAAGGCATCCAGGGAAAGATGCTGTAACTGAATGAAGGTCTATGGGTCAAGAACACTTCTGTCAGCTAGGTTGTCATGTGGCTGGCGTCTGTTGTTCCCTTGCTCCTGGGCTCCATTGCTTTCAGCCTCTGTGACTGGGAGGGCTCCTCTCTTGGCTTCTCTGGGGCTGGTTTTCATTTCTTGGCTTCCCTTAGCTGTCTCCAGGTTCTGGCTTGCTTAACATTTCATAGTGACATCTGCTGGCCTCCAAGCATCTATGTCAGCTCTTTCTCTGTCAGCTCTGTTGCTTCTGTTGGCTCTCCAAAATGTCTCCTTTTTTAAAGGATTCCAGTAAACTAATCAAGACCCAGGTGGAATGGGTGGAATCACATCTCCATGGATATAATCTAATCACGCTTCCAATCTACTGTACTGGATCAGGATTAAAACGTGGTTTTTCTGGGGTAATAATCACCAAACCAAGACTTTGCTTGCTGGAGCTGAGGCCAGCTGTCCCTGAGAAATGGCCCCCTCCCATTCACTATGTCCTAACCACCGTGCTTCAGTTAAGTGCTATTCTTAGGGTGGCCACATAATTAAATGTATGAATGCCAGGACAGCTAGAAGTAACAGGACATATGGTCACCCTCCTTGGGTTACCCGTTTTGGCCCTGGATTCAGGACACGACATCAGGTATATCATCTTTGTCTTTTTCTAGCTCAACAACTTTTTCAGTTTGCTGTATTCATCAGTTTTGGTTTGGGAATAAGAAGACAGGAAAATTTAATTTCTCATTAGTAAATTGCTTAGGGGGACAACTGAAATGGAGAAAGAGAAAATGATCCAGGAGCAGGGCATTAGAGGAAAAGTGGGACGAATTGAAGGGGGAAAGGTGTCATGAATTTTACTTCTCCTGGGGATCATCTTTAACATCCCATCAAATTCCACTGATACCAGTAAATATCTGATCATCTTAAGTTTTATTATCTGGAATTTTTTTTTTTTTTTTGCATGCTGCATGGTGGAGGATCACATTTTATTCTTTTTCCATATGAGTATCCCGTTATTGCAGCATCATTTGTTGATTTTTTTTTTTGGTGGGGGGGGGGGGGGGGGGGGGGGGAGAGTGCACAGGCCGGGAACTGAACCCAGGTCTCCCACATGGCAGGCGAGAGTTCTACCACTGAACTATTCACGCACTCCCCTTATTAGCTGGAATCTTATAAGGGGACCTTGAGATCAGACTGCTAAGATTCTAGGTTTGTCTACGAGGGTCTTGCTGTGTCTTAGTGGGGGTGGCGGGGGTGCTAAACTTCTGAGGCCTTTTAGGAGAAACAATACAAACACTTCTGAAACTGAACAACTTACTCAAAACCTAGCATGCATTCCATTCTTCTGATGTGCTGTCAAGATCTCCTTTTATAGTGAACTCAATACACACAGTTGGGCTCCTTGCCAAATGTGGTGGCCATTAGTTTGAAAACAGTTTGAAATGCTCAAACTCTGGAGTCATATAATCAAAATCAATTACTGTGTTGTTTAGGAGTTTAGACATCTATCCATCCCTGAGGCAGCGAGCTTTCCAAACTATCCATTTTGTCTGTGGCACAATCTTACTTTTTCTATCAGTCTCTGCAATCGCATCAGACTGGTTCCCTCCATGAATATCCTTTCCCTTTCCTAGACCAAAAAAAAAAAAAATCTAGGGGTGACTATCTTCACAGAAAACAAATCCACCATTCCCAGAAAGCTTTCAAGGAACAAAAAGAAAGAAAAAGAAAACAATTTATCTAATACAGTGACCCTTAATGGGAGGCAGCACTTGTAGGCATCCCATAATTCAGGGGTGTGGGGTACAATCTGAAACAGCACTCTGGGTATTATTATTAGCATTTCATTTCAGAGAACAGAAATATTTTAGGTAAACAAACCATACAAGGTGGGCAAATTCAGGATTATTTTTAATAATTATCAAAACGGGACATGGTTATAACAGGATCGGGAAGTAGCTCAGGTGATCCTTTCTACAAAAGTGGAATGTCAAGCTTAGGAACCTGGAACCCAGGATGGGAAATTTGCTTTGGCCTCAGACAGTGAGCTTTCTATCGGGAAGGCAGCCAGCTTGTCTGGGAATGCTCCGAGTTGGAGAGATTAGATTTGCAAAAACTACAATGGATTGCAATTCCTTTTCCTTTTCCTTTTCTTTTTGCAGCAAAATATATAGGACATAAGTTTACTGACTTTAAATATTATGAGTATTCAATCAGGGGTATGAAATACATTCACAATATTGTGCTACCCTCAATACTACCATTACCAAAAAGTTTTTATCACCCCGACAGAAACTCCATGCCCATTAAGCAGCAACTCCCCATCCTCCTTACCCTACTACCCCCAGCCCCTCACAGCCTCCCCAATCCACTTTATATCTCTACAAATGTATTAAATAGTCCATGTAAGTGAAAAAATGGAGTATTTGTCATTTCGTGTCTGGCTTATTTCACACAGCCATGATTGTCTCCAAGATTCATCCATGTTGTCATATATCAAAACTTCATTCCTTTTTACAGTAGAATAATATTCCATGCATGTACATATCACATTTAGTTTATCCATTGATCTGTTACTGGACAGGAATTGTTCTACCTTTTGGCTATTGTGAATAATGCTGCCATAAACTTCAGTGTACAAATATCTGTTTTGAGTCCCTGCTTTCAATTACTTGGGACATATACCTCAAAGTGCAACTGCACAGGTCCTAAGGAATTCTATGTTTAACTTGTTTTAGATCGCTCTCCCTTTGAAATAAGGGGATGAAAGGGAAACACTACCAGGTTCTACATGCCAATTTCAAACCCTATTCTGGACTCGCCCACGATGTATTCAGACAATCCTATTTGTACAGACTGGACCATTAAACAGACATTTTAAAACCCAGGTTGACTGTTTCTACCCTGTACCAAACATGAATTGCTATTCCCTCTTTCAATTTTTGAAACTCATCAGGCCACCCCCTCAGGGATTTGGAATAGTTTTTCTAAGCCTGCTGGTTTTCAAATATCTTTTACACCATTGTTTTCTACTCATTGACAATTTTTCTTTCGTTTTGGGGAGAGCAGGCACATCCATGCCTTTGACTCGCTCATTCTTTTACCTGCAATAGGAAGCCACCAGAGATGAGACTGCTCGGCTATCCCACAGCCCCCAACTTAGCATCTGGCCTGCAATACTTGTCTAATGCTGATAAATAAAGCATCCCAACCTCCTCAGCATGAGACTCCCTGCCCAGATTCTGCACATAAGCATGTTGTGCTTCCAAGCACAATGTCTGGGCCTCTGGGTACTGAATTTCCCAAACAGCTTTCATAAATTTCATTTTACAAGAAAGGGCCATACAGAAGCTACCTTTCAAAACCCTTCTGGTCACTTCCGTTTGCCACCCATACCACGCCCTAGCACTCATAAGGACTTTTTATGACTGATTTATGGTCTAAATGTTTCATATTGAGGGGCTGCCAATTTTCAGAAACTGCTAACTTTAAAATAAGCAAGATTCACTACTGTTCTGGAACCACATACATTAGGAATTTGGTTTATTCTAAGTCAAATTAACAAGGACTGAAAATGGAAAGTTAGCAAAATTTACCAACAGAGGAACGGAGGGGAAAGAAACTTTTAGATACATAACCAAGGCCAGATTTTAATCAGAGGCTTATTTGAGTATGTCTACCTGCCTACATTATAATTAATAAGTAAATGCACATCTACCAAAAATTCACCACTGATCCACTGGGATCTTGAACCAAACACCTAAATGGGTGGATTCCAGTGTCCAAAAGACTGTATGTAGCTATGATATCATAGCTGAGCAACTTGTTTTCTCTCTCTAGGCCTCTCTTCCTTATTTGTAAAAAAGGGAGAATAACAGAAACTCCCTCTGAAGACTATTGTGAAGATTCAATGAGATTAAGTAGGTGCCAGTCAGGTACAGCACAAAGCCTGTCCCATACTAAGCACGCTTAAGAGGTACAATTATATTCAATGCATTATTCTTACCCAACTAACTTGAGGCTCATAAGAACACATAATATGCAGCATTCTCAGTCTAACCAAGGAAACAAATAAGCAAGAAATCACTGGTCCACATTCACACTTAGCCCGTTTCTACTCCGTCTGGGTCTACTGGCCCCTGGCCAGAAGGAGACCAAGAACAGCCCTCCACCCAGAAATAGGAATTAGGAGCTCAGGATGAATAAGCAACACAAAGATGACACACCGCACAGTAACTGTCCAACTTCCATGTAACAACCAGTAGATGTCTCCAGAAGGGTTAGAGGCAAACCACAGGTTTCAATTTGCTAAAGGTGCTGGAATGCAATATACCAGAAATGGATTGGCTTTTATAATGGGGATTTATTAACTTACAATTTACAGTTCTTAGGCCATGAAATGTCCAAATTAAGGCATCAGCAGGACAATACCTGGACTCTGAAGAAAAGCTGGCAGCATCTGGGACACCTCCATCACATGGAAAGGTACCCAGCTGGTATCTGCTGGTCCTTCACTCCCAGGTTTCATTGCCTTCAGCTCTGGTTCCAGTGGGTCTTCTCTTAGCTCCTCTGGGACTTTTCTCTCTGCTTTCTCCAAATTTCTCTGGGTGTTCCTCTCTGAGCTCTCTGGGCTTTTCTGTCTTTTATCCTCTCAGAAAGAACTCCAGTAAAAAAAGACCCACCTTGAATGGGCTGGGTCACACCTCAATTATTTCAATTGAAATAACCTAACCAAAAGGTCCCAGGCACAATAAATCTGCACCCACAAGAATGGATTAAAAGAACACGGCATTTTCTGGGGCACACAAAAGCTTCAAAACAGTACACCACATCATTGTTAAAATGCATAAGGCATTCAGAAATCTGACGATAAAAATCATTGGGTGGAATAAAGTATGCGTGTATGATTTTCAATGAAGCATCAAGAGAATGTACTGATTTCCCAAACCTTAGTAACTTTTGTAAAAAAGATTTCTGGTCATCTGTGATTTAACGAGGCAAAATACAAGTCCACCTCTTCCATCATCACAATTCAGACATCACGGTTGGATAACAAAGAACTAAAAATGTAATCTACAAATTTGCCTTAAGAAAATGTACTAATTTAGGTTACAGATATAAATTATTGTATTAAGGAAAATGTATAATGTGTGCAAAAGCAACAGAAAATAGTGAGTCTGCAGGCACCCATCACCCAGCTGCAAAAATTATCCTAAACTTAGGGCTGGCTAAAACCCTAACGATACACCCTTCTCCCCTCCAATCATGAGAAACCAATAACTTACACCTAATATTCTATTAAATGGGAAAAAAAGACATAAAGCTGGCTATAAAGCATAAGCATATTACACACGCACAGCCAAAAGTACATACATACCAGGAAAACATCTCTATACCCAGATGGCGACAGCGATACACATGGGTAATGGGACAAATACAGGGCTAAATTTCTGGCTGATGTGCTTTTAATCAACTTTTTCTACAATAACCATGCATTAGTTGCATTATAAAGATATAAGCACTTTTAAAGTTCTCTTTTTTTTATATTAAACCTAAACTCACTGTGTCCTTAAGAACGTTTCATACTAGAAATGAACTATCTTAACAAGTCACTGCCACTAACAATATCCAAATGTACTGATAAATTTATTTTTCGATGTTACCTTTTTTCCTGAACTTTACCATTCTAGCCTAGCTTAACTGCCTACCCCACTCCCACCAAATTATCAGAAACAGCAACATAAATGGTTAAATTAAATAGGAAAAAAAAAATTACACACATACACACAGAAATAAAGTTCTTGTAAAGAACATTCATGTCGCACCTCAAGTGCCATTTATTACTAGAAAAGCAATCATTATTCAAAAAATGTTAAGAGTTGATGCAAATTTATAGGGCAACAGTGCTGAATGACAGACATCTGTGGTAGGGTAATGCTAGGCTGTTTCTTGCTTTGTTGATTCAACAATCAGCACTGAATGTCTTCTGTTCTAATTTATTTTAACTTCTGCTTAATTAAATGCATAAAAGAACTAATGTGTTGGATTTGGGGATTTAAAATGACTTTCACCCAGCTGTTTTTAAATGCACTAGGAAATTTCTTGAATATAATTGTTCTTTTAGAGGCAAAAAGCAGACTGTAACCATGACATTCACACAGAGGGGAATTATCACCTAGTGACACTAGCTGACAACTTCTAAACAGTAATTCCCACCCATAGCTTAAACGATATTCCAGGATTGTTTCCAACCATCCGTGAGGTAATGTAAGAAGAGTAAAAAGGAAAGGTCAAGGTAAATTTATTTTAAATTCATTTTCAACCGGTTCAACAAACAGCTGCTCAATAAGTATTTGCTAAACCAAACAGAATCCAGCAGCAGCACTTCATCCTGCTTTTGGGAGAACTGGGGGACCCCTCTGTGCTGGTTTGAAATGATGTATGTACCCTAGAAAAGCCATGTTTTAATCCTAATCCCATTCTGTAAAGGCAGCCGTTTCTTCTAATCCCTATTCTGTATTGTATCTTTGAAACTGTAATTAGATAATCTCCCTGGAGATGTGATTTAATCAAGAGTGGTTGTTAAACTGGATAAGGTAGAGACATGTCTCCACCCATTTGGGTGGGGTCTTCATAAATTTCTGAAGTCCTATAAAAGAGGAAACATTTTGGAGAATGAGGGAGATTCAGAGAGAGCAGAACGACACAGCCATGAGAAGCAGAGAGCCCACAAGCCAGCGACCTTTGGAGATGAAGAAGGAAAATGCCTCCCAGGGAGCTTCATGAAACAAGAAATCAGGAGAAGAAGCCAGCAGATGACACCGTGTCTGCCATGTGCCCTTCCAGATGAGAGAGAAACTCTGACTGTGTTCACCATGTGCCCTTCCACTTGACAGAGAAACCCTAAACTTCATCAGCCTTCTTGAATCAAGGTATCTTTCCCTGGATGCCTTAGATTGGACATTTCTATAGACTTGTTTTAACTGGGACATTTCTCGGCCTTAGAAATGTAAACTAGCAACTCATTAAAATCCCCTTTTAAAAATCTATTCCATTTCTGTTATATTGCATTCTGGCAGCTAGCAAACTAGAACACCCTCCCTCTGGCTCTCATTTTTAAAAAGCGAGTATTAACCGAGTTCCATCATGGCTTTAAATACACTGGGTAATAACAGAGTCCAGAATCACAAGAGTGGGGGAGGGAGATGAGTATCCAGTGCTTTCTACTCAAGCCAGCAGTAACTTATCTATCTCAGATTTTCTTGTCCATCTCAGATTTTCTCGAGAGGTTTTTCTCATGCATAGCTACATGCTTCTTTTTCCTACCACATCTTAATACAAGGACTATATTCCATATATTATCCTATAATATAAATGGAATACATTCTACCAACTGCACCCTCCCCATCCAATAAAATTGTGGTTCCATATTTTAAAAGGAGAGCATGTAGATACTTTCTATTCTGTCTGATGCCTAACGCCGAGTTGGCATTCAATAATGGTGCTGAATTACAGTAACGTGTATGATGTCTTATCCTCATTTTGTAGATCAACAAACACCACAATGAGGGCCCAACTTTGCTAAGTCTCAATATGGTGTTTTATCCCACAGGGCCATTCAGGCTTTTGGTTATTTACTAAGTAACTCCAACCCAGAGTTTTAGAAATAGTCTCTACCAAGGTGTTAATCCACGTAAATCTTTAATCCTTTTAGAAAATGCAGAAAACTTAGTATGCAATCAGGGACAACTTACGACTTTTTAGACTCAATACCTGATGCTAAAACAGTTTTCTCTGCAAAGTGTTTGCTCCATGATGGAGGAAATCCTAAGACCCCAAACAAAATAAAAGATAAAAGGTCTTTTCCTACAGACACATAAGTCGTGGGTTTTTCCCCCCTATCCAGCTCTCCTGGACCTGACTTCAGCCTGGCATCTTCCCACTGAAAACAACGTAAGCATAGCTTTAACTGACCTGATTCTTTCCATTCCGTGATGTTTCCAGTTCACACCTCCTCCAAGTCAGGGGAAACACACAGACAGCTGGGATTCAAATGGCCACAAAACAAACAAAAACTGCCAATGAAAGGAGCTTTGCTGCGATGCTACTTTATTTCTTGAAAACTCAAGCAATGATTTTGAAATGACAGCACAAAACAACCATGACAAATGTCCATGTGTTATGAAAACTTACGCAGAGTCTAATGCCTCTGAAAATGCAAGAGGGACTGAAAAAGATTGTCAACACTCTGCCTCCCATAGCTGGTCCCCTTCTAGAAGGTTTATGTTTCATGTCGGAGGGGTTACAGTGAGTGGGTCTCTTCCAGCTATGGCCTTGGAGTCGGACCATATGGAAAGCAGAGATAAGCCAGTAAAAGATGTGGTGCTGATCAATATAGGGGTAGATAATACCACTTTTGAAAACAGATTACAAGTCCACAATGCTCCACAGCATAACTTAAACAAATATTACAAAATAATTCCTACTAGGCAAGGTGCTCTTAAGAATAACTCAGGTAGGGGGTGCAAGGGTACCTCAGTGATAGAATTCTCATCTACCACGTGGGAAACCCAGGTTCAATTCCCGGTCCATGCACTTCCCAAAAAAACAAACAAACGAGCAAAACAAACAAAAATTCAACAAATGGTGCTGCAGTAACAGGATACTCACATGGAACAATAATGACATGTGACCCCGCCACAGAGCATACAAGAAAAGAAAGAATAACTCACGTATGTTTGGAAGCCACCATGCTATTTTACAACCCCTGGGAACCAGTTAATGCTCTGACACTCTTAGAAGACACATTGCTGGCCTAAAAGAATTAGCAAATTTTCAAAAGGAATCTGATATCAGGAAAAGTCAACCTCCTCCCTCAGTCTTCTCCAAGTCTTCTAAACATTGGCCATTGACATATAAACTGAGTGTCTATGTGTTTCAATCAGTTCGGATTACATTAAAGAAAAGCTAACACTCAGAGAGCATTTTCCACTCCCAGGCCCAGTGTTGAGCTTTTGAACATGTTATCTCCCTCTGTCCTCCCAAGAGGCTACATATGAGGCAGGTATTCATCCCACTAAAGGGACAAGGGAGCCAAAGCTCAACGGCGCTGAAAAAACTTGTCTGAGATCAAACAGGGAGCCAGGGTTTGGACAGCAGTCTCCTGCCGCTGGACTTCAGAAGGTAGGCTCTTCCCAGGAAACAGTAGCCCCACTTGGCTGCACTCACTGAGCTCCCCCTGCGTCCACACGCCTTCCAGCCAGCGGGACCACCTTGTCCCCAACTGCCACCCAGCAGTGCCCACCGTGCACAGAAGTCCGCAGAGCCGTGGCATGCCAAAATCCCTTGTCAAGCAAGTCTCTAGAGTAAACTGATTTTTGCCATGATGGAGGACAGACACCTTAAAAAATATTGTGTCCTACAGAATTTTGATATAAACCTGTGCAATGTGGTCACAAGCAGGAAATTCCTTGGTTCCAAGAAGAAAAAGAGAAATCATTCGTTTATTCAACAAAAGACAGGGTAGGCTCTCAGGTACAACAGTAAACTTAAATAGAATGACTCTCTATCAAAAACCTGTAATTAACAACGATGGTAAGATCTATGAAGAGAAGTAAGGAAAGGAAAGAAGAAGGATGGATGGACTTACAGACACCAGAAGCCACAGGCACACTGCATGTGCCGATTGAGCTGTTATCAAGTGAGTGTGTTTAATGTTCCTTCAACTCTTTTAATACTGCTAGTAGCATCTGAGCACCCCATGCTGTTTGGAATGAGTCCTTCTGACCCAATTCTCAGTCTCAGTGAGCAACTGATAACATCTCAAACTCCAAGCTATAAAAGTCATCAATCAACCCCACAGGAAATGAGGCACCGAAAATTCTCTGCCTGAAACAAATACTTATGCTGGCACTTTTTGTTTTTGTTTTTGTTGTTGTTGTTTCTTTGTGGGGCTTTTTTTTGTTTGTTTTTTTGGTTTTTTGGCACGGCCAGGCACACACAAACACACTCTGCGTTTTGATCTGCATAATTCCAATCCTCTCTCAATCAAAATCAAAATTGAAAATAACCAGTCCTAAAGAACACCTCAGCATCCTTTACTTATGGGGGCCCAAAAGCACAACAACAAAAATATAAGGCATGGTATTAGTTTTACCAGGGAAAACGTAAGTATAAAGCACTTCCACATTAAATAAAGTTCTGCATAATAAATGAGCTTAAAAAGCGAAATCACCATTGATTTACTATACACCAAGTAAGTGTTCCGTGAATTAGGTGTAACTAAAAAGCCTTATGTTGCAGTTCATAGTAATTTCAGATAAAGAGCTTGTGTGATGGAGTGAATCCTCCTAATAAATAACAGGCTTAGTGTAACGTGCACTTAGCCGAAGATAACGTGCACATCTCTTGAAACTATATGAGTCACATTTGTTGTGATTTTACTCCAAGATCTCATTAAACTTCAGGAAATGTCTACAATGTTCAGCAGAGGGTAATGCTCACAACGTAACCTTTTAAAGAAAAATGATAAAGCAATTAAAGCCTTACACATTTCCTCTAAACTGTAAACTTTGCACAATTTCAGATTTGACCCCCCCCAAATGCATTTCTTTGTCTCCCCCCACCCAACCATGAACCGTTGCATTATGAAGCGCTACCCCAACCGATGGCTGTATGTATTACTGACATTAACTTTATACAGAAATGAGCCTGTCCATTTCTATTCTGAAGCTGCCGCAGCAAGAACAGAGATTTTAAGAGTGCTATTTCCAAATTTTGCAAGGGAGTGACAGTCCTGCTTCTTAGAGAGATACTGTCCACGCTCATTTCCCCATTCCTGCACCACATTAACCGATTGTACACTCATTGATAACTGTCCCTCAATCTGTCTTGCCATGCTCTTCCCATTCTTTTATGTGTTTCATTTTTAATCTGTTCCTTTCCCCTTGCCCAAATGAAATTACTGGGAATTTCATAAGGATGTCCTATAGATGTTGTAATATTCACTATAATACTGAGTACTGCGTTAAGTATATATGAGATGAATTTTAACTACAACCTTTTTGAAAGTTTATGGAATTAAGTCCCTTCTTATCTTTCTGGACCACATGTGTGGACAGGAATGGTCTCGTGCAGGGCTCAACAAACTTCTACTGTAAAGGGTCAGAGAGCAAAAATTTGGGGCTTTGCAGGTTTTACAGCCTTACAGCCTCTGTTGCTATTCACAACTGGGCTGTTGTAGCAGGAAAACAGCCACAGGACACTAAGTCAAAACACAGGTACAAATCTTGTTTAGAACGTGGTTAGCACATATAAAGCATCAAGTAAATTTATTATAAGCATTACTTTTAATTAATAATAGTATCTCATCATTACTACTACTATTACTACTAATATCATTATTATCCCAGAACCAATACCAAAAATATACCTTTTATTTTGGGGTTTGGTTACTTAAAGGATGCCAGACTTCAAAGGGAAAGAAAGTCTCTCTCCATCCCTACATCAAGGCGAATGTGTCCGAGAAGCAGAAATTTTTAAAGAGGTTTATACAGGTTGAAAAGTCAAATAAAAAAGTCAAATCAAACCCACAAACTGTGCAACCCAAATTTAGCTTGTCGAGGCTGCATTTCTTAGGATCTGCGTTCTCCTACTATGATTTGGGATCAAAGATGCTTTCTGCTGTTGCTTTCAAAGCCTGTCCTCAGGTGATTAATGCTGGTTGAAGGAAAGAGCAGATGGCTGGGCCTAAATTTTTAAGAGCGCCTTTTAAATTACCAATTCAGTGAATGAGTAAGAGGGGGGGAAAAGGCATTAACATTATATAATTTCCTTATTAAATTTAAAGGACAATATTAAATTGAAATCATCCATTCATTCCAAGAACCATTTTTGGTCAAAGGAAAAGCTGACAGCAGGCTTTCTTGGTGTCTGGAGACATTTTTGGATAAGACAAATGGGGAGGGAACTAGTGGGTGGTGGTCAGCAATGCTGCTTAAACATCCTACAATGCAGAGGACATCATGCCACAAAGAATTATCCGGCCCAAATGTCAATACTGCTGAGATTGAGAAACTCTCCCTTAGACTCAGAGAAAGCCAGTAACAATACAAGCAACTGTGAAGTGCTTTGGTTTAGCCATTTTATTTCACCTTCACAGCAATCTGGCAAAATTGGTTTTCCTTTAGTCCACTAGCAGATGTAGGAAAACATGACACAGAGAGGTTAGGCTGCCCAATCCAGGCCACACAGCTTCAAAGCAACAGCAGAGAACTGAACACAAGCTTATCCAGACTCAGTACAAGCCTTCCCAGAACTGGAAATTATTTGGAAAATGATGACTGGTAGGTTTAACTGAAAGGAAATAAGATATCCAAAGTCTCTGAATTGCTGTCAAAAGAGAATACCAGTCTCCATCAGGCTCAAATAATTCAAGCAGATAGTGGAAGAGAAATCTCATCACTGGGCACTGGCAGGAGCCCTCCAGGGTTCAGCAGCGTGCCCCTGATCTTGATCAGGCGGCATAAAAGGAGCAGGGGTTTTATCGAGCACCTGGGAGTTTATTACACTCTGCAGCTCTTTCTAGTTTTATAGAGTTTTCTGCCTAAGCTCAATATCCACAGCATTCTGGAGAGGTTAACATCATTCTTTTTTTACTGAGCAAGACACACAGCCATCTGTCTCTGGTTCCCAGTTTAATTATGCACCTCATTTGGCCAAAAAAAAAGTAAGGCATAGAAGACAGATTTCTTATCCTTTCCAAGACAGGGTCTATTTTACTTAATTTTCTGCACTTCTTAAATTCACATATGCCCATTAAAGGGGCTTCATCTGCATGTTTCATTTTTAGAGAAATAAAATCTTTAATTTCTCATAATTTTTTCTTTTCTTTAAAAAAAAACAGTATTATTGTTTTGGACTATTTAAATCACAACGTAACTCATACTCACAAGGTAACTGAGCCTCTGTAAAACACAGACACATCTCTATACAAGAACCACTGAGACTTCCAGGAAGATGGCGGAATGGGAGGTTGAGTTCACCTCTGCTCCAGAGAACAGCTAGAGAAGGGACAGAAAAAGACCAGGAGAGCGAGTCCAGCGTGTAAGTGCCCTGGGAGGGTCTTCTACACCACATAGGGAGGGCCTGGCTGAAAAAGCAGAATTCAGATGCGGGGAACCACAGACTGCCCAGCTAGTGCAAATAGCCTTCGCAGGGTCATTTCCAGACAGGCCCGGGGCCCTCAGGGGTGCACGGACAGGGAGGCGGCGAATAGGAAGCAAGTCAAGTTTGTTCCTCAAACATGCTGTCCTCAAGCGTGCAGACCCCGCTCTGCGACCTGCGACTCACCCCATAACCCATGCACCTGAACCCTGTCACCCACCCCACAACCCCGCTCCAAGCGCCACACATCCCCACCCCACACCCCCGCCCTGAGCTTGTTCCAGCCAGACCAAGCTTTCCCGCACAAGTGCACCGTCCTGCCCCGGGGCTCCCGAGACCCCCATCTCCCCTTCCCTGCACCCTGGAGGCAATCCCCTGGGCATCCGGGATGCAGGCGCTCACCTCCACACCCGGGCCACACCTGCACACAGCCCAAACAGTTGCTCAACCCTGCCAACATCCCCGCAGCTCTGCGCACACACACCAGCATCTGACCCCCAGACCCACATGCACACACACACACACACGCCCACTCACGCCACACCCCTGCAGCTCTGGGCAAGTGCTGACCTGCGTATCCAGGCCACGCCCGCCCCCAGTAAACAAAAGCACAATCACAGGCACAAGCCCATCCCACTGCCCGAGAACTTTGCATCCGCACAGTCAAGGCCCCCCCCTCAAGACCCACGCACACAGGGCCTTGTCCCCCCAGATCCACACACCAGCACAGCCACATCCCCCCTGTCGGGCACCACATATTCATGCACAGAACTCCTGACCCAGAACCCCACCCCTTGCCCTGAACACATGCACACCGTTGCCCCAGCCCATGGCACAAATGCCCTTCTCCCACAACTGGCAGGTGCCCTCGGGCACATCTGTGCCACACAGACTGCGACCTTCATAAACAGTCACCCATACCCTACCCCACACCTGCAGACCTGGCCAGGGCCCCGCCCAACCGTCACCACCCACCCCTGACGCCCATCCCACAACCTCCATGACCTGTGCCACACCCCTTCAATACTCACATATCTGCATACTGGCCACCCTGGATTCCCTCCTCCCCACACAACGACACAATTGCGCCCCAACCTCCCTGTGCCCCAACTTTTGTGCCCTGTACACCACTCCTTGACACACTTGACCCACAAGCTTCATGCACCCACCTGTGTCCTACTCACAAACCAGATCCAGCACAAATGCTCAGGCCCCCATCCGCCTTCAGCCACACCCTACCTCTGTGTCCCCCATGCCATACCTTGCTGCCGTGTTCCAAGGCCTGCCTGAGCTACACCCCATCTGCAAGGCCCCTGCACCACACATCCACAACCCTGTGACCCACAGCCCACGCTCACAGGCACCAGCGTAGAGTCCCCAATCCATGCATATACGTGCACCACAACCCATCACCACGCCGTCGTGTCAACCCCATACCCCATACCCTGCTCCACACCCATCCTACAAATACAAAGTTTTAAACTACTGAAGGAAATCAACTTCCAAAGTAAACCTATCAAGCTATTCACATGCCACAAAGACAACAGAAGATCACCAACCATATAAAGATACTGACAACTACAGTCCAGTCTAATCACCAAATGAAAACACCAGAGGAGACACAGACTTTGGAACAACTAATCAAAGATGTTCACATAACTCTACTAAATAAAATCAGTGGGACTGCTAATGACATAAAGGAGATCAAGAAGACACTAGAAGAACATAAAGAGGAATTTGAAAGAATAAATAGAAAAACAGCAGATATCACCGAGATTAAAGATGCTGTAGATCGAATAAAAAACATACTAGAGACACATAACAGATTTGAAGAGACAGAAGAAAGAATAAGCGAATTAGAGGACAGGACAACTGATTTTGAACACACAAAAGAGCAAATGACAAAAAAAGATGGAAAAGTTGAATTGGATCTCAGGGAAATGGTGGACAAAACAAAGCATACAAATGTAAAAATCATAGGTGTCCCAGAAAGAGAAGAGAAGAGTAAAGGGCAATGAAAATTCGTGGAGGATATAATGGGGGAAAACTTCCCAACCTTTATAAAAGACAAATATGCAAATCAAAGAAGGCCAACGATCTCCAAATAGAACAAATCCAAATAGGCCTACCCCAAGATACAGACTAATCAGTATGTCAAATGTTGAAGAGAAGCAGAAAATCCTGAAAGCAGCAAGAGAAAAACAATCTATTACATACAAGGGAAACCACATCAGACTGAGTTCGGACTACTCAATTGGCATTATGGAGGCAAGAAGGCAGTGGTGTGATATATTTAAGATCCTGAAAGAGAAAGACTTCCAGCCAAGAATTCTGTACCCAGCCAAACTGTCCTCTAAAACTGAGGGTGAGATTAAAATTTTCACAGACAAACAAAGACTGAGAGAATATGTTAACAATAGACCAGTTCTATGAGAAATACTAAAGGGAGTTCTGCCAGACGGGGAAAAAAAAAAAAAAGACAGGAAAGAGAGGTCTGGAGGAGGGCACAGAACTGGAATACCAGTAAAGCTAACCTAAAGGATAAAAAAAGAGGGAAAAGAATATAGAGAACTAAAAGAAATAAAATCCAAAGGGTAGAATAGTGGGTTCAAGAAATGCCTTTAAGTAATAACTTTAAATGCTAACAGACTAAACCTACCAATTAAAAGATACAGATTGGCAGAACAGATTAAGAAATATAACCCAGCTATTCGGTGCTTACAACAGACTCACCTTGGACACAAGGATACAAATAGATTGAAAGTGAAAGGGTGGAAAAGGATATTCCAGCAAGCTGTAACCAAAAGAAAATGAGCAGCTATACTAATATCAGACAAAATAGGCTTTAAATGTAAAGACATCATAAGAGACAAAGAAGGACAACATATATAAGTAAAGGGAACAAGTAACCAAGGAAAAATAACAATCATAAATGTTTGTGCTCCTAATCAATGAGACAAGGATGTCCTCTGTCACTACTATTTTTCAATATTGTACTAGAAGTTCTAGCAAGAGCAATCAAGCAGGAAAAAGAAATTAAAGGTATCCAGATTGGAAAGGAGGAAGTAAAACTTTCATTATTTGCAGATGACATGATACTATATTTGGAAAATCCAGAGAAATCTACAACAAATTTACTTGAGACAATAAAAAATTCAGCAAGATGGCAAGTTATAAAAATAATGGCAAAAATCAACGAACTATACTGACTATGTTTCTATACACAAGCAATGACCTAATTGTGGAGTCAATCAAGGAAAAAATTCCATTCAATTTAGCAACTAAAAGAATCAAGTATCTAGGAATGAATTTAACTAGGGATGTACGGGACTTGTACACAGAAAACTTCATAACATTGTTAAAAGAAATAAAGGAAGACCTAAATAGGCGGGAAGACATTCCATGTTCATGGATACGAAGGTTAAATGTAGTTAAGATATCAATTCTACCCAAATTGATCTACAGATTTGATGCAATACCAATCAAAATTCCAGCAACCTACTTTGAAGACTTGGAAAAGCTAGTTACCAAATTCATCTGGAAGGAGAAGAGACCCCAAATAGCTAAAAAGCATCCTAATAAAGAAGAATAAAGTGGAAGGATTAGCACTCCCCGATTTCAAAATTTATTATAAAGCCACGGTGGTCAAAACAGCATGGTACTGGCACAAAGATAAAAGTACTGGCCAATGGAATTGAATCGAGAGTGCAGAAATAGACCTCCAAATCTATGGTCTACTGATCTTCAACAAGGCCCCCAAATCCACTAAACTGGTACAAAATAGTCTTTTGAATAAATGGACATGGGAGAACTGGATATCAATAGCCAGTAGAATAAAACGGACCCTTACCTTACACCCTATACAAAAATTAATTCAAATTGGATCAAACACCTAAACATAAGGACCAGTACCATAAATCTCCTAGAAGAAAATGTAGGGAAACATCTTCAAGACTCAATAATAGGTAGCTTCTTAAACTTTGCACCCAAAGCACAACAAATGAAAGAAAAAAATAGATAAATGGAGACTCCTCAAAATCGAATGCTTTTCTGCCTCAAAAAGGTGAAGAGGCAGCCAACTCAATGGGAGGAACTATTTGGAAATCACATGTTCTAGTTTGCCAGCTGTCGGAATGCAACATAGCAGAGACAGATTGGCTTTTAATAAAAGGGGATTTATTTTGTTAGTTCTTCAGAGGAAAGGCAGCTAACTTTCCACTGAGGTTCTTTCTTATGTGGGAAGGCACGTCTCTGCTGGCTTTCTCTCCAGGCCTCTGGGTTCCAACAACTTTCCCCAGGGTGATTTCTTTCTGTATCTCCAAAGGCCTGGGCTGAGCTGCAAGTGCTGAGATGAGGTATGCTGAGCTGCTTGGGCTGTGCTACATTGTGTTCTCTCATTTAAGCATCAGCCAATTAAGTCAACTTCATTCATTGCAGCAGGCACGCCTCTTAGCCGACTGCAGATGTAATCAGCAACAGATGAGGTTCATGTACCATTGGCTCATGTCCACAGTAACAGAACTAGGTGCCTTCACCTGGCCAAGTTGACAACTGAATCTAACTACCATATCACACATTAGATGAAGGTTTGATATCCTGGATAAAAGGAGCATCAGACACAAGGTTTTTACAACCACATAGTCACACTGTAAACATTATATGTTTACACAATCATCTTCAAAAATAAAGGCTACTGGAGGGCGGGCCACTCAGCAGGCAGAGTTCTCGTGTGCCATGCCAGAGCCCCAGGTTCAATACCTGGTGCAAAAAAAAAAAAAAAAAATCAAGGCTACTGGAACACAGCTTAATAGTTTCAGGTGTTTCCCTCCAGCCACTCCAATACGCCATCAACTAAAAACATGTATCTATATCATGCACAGGAATATACTGTAGGATATCCTCTCCACTGTATTTGAAATCTCTCAGCCACTGAAACTTTATTTCGTCTCATTTCTCTCTTTCCCCTTTTGGCCAAGAAGGCTTGGTAAAAAAAGTTTTTACTGAACATGCAGATTTCTGTTAGGTGTCTTTGAAAACAATCTTAGTAGAAGGAATAAATACTTTTGACACACTCCTGGACTAGACATCACAAAGCAAGGCAAGAAGCGATCGTCTATCAGTACCAAGAGCTCAGTCCTCTGCTGCCCCATAAGTAATGTAGCTAAATGCTAGATGACAGTAACTCAGGACTTAACAGATGCTCCTGGAAATCAGAGAGGCATAGCATCAGCCTGACTAAGGAACATGTGGAGTGGGAACTTGCTGACAATCCCTTCAATGCAATCCAGATATGAAACCAAATCCAACAGTTCAGTTCCTGAATTCATCACTGGCAATTCAGGGAACAGAATTACCCAACCTAATTCTGCTAAAAACAGAAAGTGCATCATGACCAAAACTTCACATGCACTCTTTGACCAACATAAACAGAATTAACTCACAGGATTTTTTTTTACAACTTTTAAAAAAAATTATTTTGATAACATATGACAAAATTTGTTCTTTTAACCATTTTATAGTGTACAATTCAGTGGCATTAACTACATTTACAATGATGTGCCACTATTGTCAACATTACCAGAACTGTTCCATCGACCCATACAGAAACTCTGTCCCCATTAGGCAGTGATTTCCCATTTTCCCTCCTCCAGTCCCTGACAACCTGTACTCTTTCCATCTGTGTGAATTTTCTTATTCTAGATAACTCATGTAAGTGGAACCATGTAATAGTGACAAATATAATTTGGCTTACATTTACTTTATGTTCCTTGTTAATAAGTAAAGGAACATTTTATTTTTGGTAATTTAA
Source organism: Myrmecophaga tridactyla (assembly GCA_004026745.1). NCBI lineage: Eukaryota > Metazoa > Chordata > Mammalia > Pilosa > Myrmecophagidae > Myrmecophaga > Myrmecophaga tridactyla. Next base: position 12,766 of record PVIY010022253.1, on the reverse strand, counting down.
TCAATTGCACTAATGGTACTATGTTAGCGTGTCTTTGTATTAATTGATTTCACCCCTTCTGTACTAAAAGGAGCATGTACAGAGACTGTTGTTAGTTGTCACAGCATTGTCTGTTCCAGTTCTCTTCTTGGGAAAACCACTCTTTTTGTTGTGGCTACACAATGGGCGGAACTGCTTTGGAGTCAACACAGTAAGTATTAGTTTGGATACATTTGTGTGAATTGTTAGCCAAGTCTATTTTTAGTTATAAAAGTATAGGCATAGAAAACACATTTCAGAGGGTTCTAGTGTCTTGATTTAAAGCCAAAGCTTCCTTAACGTGGAAATTTGATATTGCCTATTGCTCACTAGCTAAATGCAAGGAGCCTGCTATGTTCTAAGCATATAATAACAGATCCTGCTGCAGTGAACAGCAATCCTATTGGGAGTTTTAACTAAACCCATCAGTACAGCTTGTTATAATTAAAAGGTTTTTTCCTCATTGCCTCTTGATATTTTTCTTTAAAGTGTTTTTTTAATTTAAATAACCTAACTCAGTTATGGAAAATTTTAAAAAAAGTGTCCTTAAGTCCCACTATCTAGGAACATCCACAAATACCATTTTGTTGAAATTCTTTATAGATTGTTCTCTTGTGCATCTAGTTCATTTTAATATTTTTATTGATAAACAACATAGAAACACAAACATTCTTAACATACAAACATTCCATACATGAGGTACAATCAGTGGTTCACAATATCAACACATAGCTGTATATTCATTATCATGATCATTTTTTTAGAACATTTGCATCACTCCAGAAAAAGAAATAAAAAGAAAAAAGAAAAAAAATTCATATATACATGCCCCTTTCCCCTCCCTCTCATTGACCTCTAGTATTTCCGTCTACCCAATATATTTTAACCTTTGATCCCTCTATTAATTGTTTTTTTCATCATTTTTTACTCATCTTTACATGCCCTAATAAAGGGAACATCAGTCACAAGGTTTTCACAATCACACAGTGACATTGTAAAAGTGAAATCTTTTTACAGTCATCTTCAAGAAACAAGGCTACTGGACAGCTCTACAGTTTCAGGTTTTTCCCTTTAGCCACTCAAATACACCATAAACTGAAAAGGGACATCTATATAATGTGTAAGAATAACTTCCAGGATAACCTCTCAACTCTGTTTGAAATCCCTCAGTCACTGACTATCTTTACTCATTTCTCTCTCCCCACTTTTGGTCAAGAAGGTTTTCTCAATCCCTCGATGCTGAATTCCAGCTCATCCCGGGATTTCTATCCCACATTGCCAGGGAGATTTAACCCCCTAGGAGTCATGTCCCACCTAAAGGGGAAGAGCAGTGAGTTCACTTGCCGTGTCAGCTTAGAGAGAGAGGCCACATCTGAGCAACAAAAGAGGTTCTCTGGGGGTAACTCTTATGCATAATTTTAAGTAGGCTTCATCTATCCTTTGCAGGAATAAATTTCATAGGGGTGAACCCCAAGATTGGGGGCTCAGCCTATTGATTTGATTGTCCCCACTGCTTGCGAGAGTATCAGAAATTCTCCAAATGGAGAAGATGAATCTTTCCCCCATTTGCCCCATTCCCCTAAGGGGCCCTGCAAATACTTCTTTACTCACTGTCCAAATCACTCTGGGATTTATCAGGGCATCACACTAACCTGGACAAACCAACAAAATATCATGCCCTGTTCAAGATTCCCTGTACTTATGGTGTTCAACTAAACTGACCACACAAGTTAAATTAGAAAATGCACTATCCAAAATATAAATTTTGCATTAGAGGATTTTTTTTAATGTATGCCTGCTTACTGCATGCCAGACATTCTAATAATTGCTTTAAACACACTATCTTCAGCCTTTACAATAAACTTGTAAGACAGGAGTTATTCATTCCATATACAGAGCAGGAAATTGAGGCTCAAAAAGATTATCTAATCCACTGAAAATCATACAATGATGTTCATTCATTCATTCAACAAATTACTGAGCACCTCCCACATTCAAGGAAAATTGGGCATGTGGATCCAGACATGTCTTGGTCTTCATGGAGATTATAATCTTCTAACAAGTGACAAAGCCAGATTTCACACCCGAGGTGGGGTAGGATGCCAATGTCCTCGCTCTTCTGAATCGCCTTTGAAATCATGTCAGTGAGTAGCATTAGAAGCTATTTGACTTTGAGATGAATCAGAAGCTGATTTCTGTATTCTGCCCTCCCTTGTTTGCTGCACTCCTGTAATATGCACCAAGTAACTCTTAGTTGGGCAGTCTTTAACAATGACTACGGAAGAGGTGTTCCTTGTTCATGCAAAGCATCAATGCAATTCCCTTTCTACCCTAGAAAGGTCTTGCCCAAAGGTCATGCCCAGGGACACCACCTTCAAAGGGTCTGCCAAGGAGAGAATCGTCTTATGGATTTTCAGTGGCAACTACCTGTCTATCAGGCCCCCCATTAACTTATATTAGTTATCTATTATTTTGTAACAAATTACCCTATACTGTGGCTTCACACTACAAATGTTTATTATCTCATAGTTTCTGTGAGTCAGGGATTTGAAAGCAGATCAGCTGGGTGGTTCTGCCTCAGGGTCTCTCAGGAGGTTGCAGTCAAGACACTGGCCAGCTGAGGATAGCTGGGGGCTGGACTGGGGATGGAGACTCCCACGCTATCAGCAGGAGCCTCAGTTCCTCCCCATATGGGCCTCCCCATGGGGCTGCTTGAGTGTCCTCACAACGTGGTAGCTGGCTGCCCCCAGAGAGAGCAATCCAAGAGAGTCAGCGAGGAGAAAGCCATGATACCTTTTATAGCCACAGCTCTAAAATCACACCAGCTCATTTATATCATATTCTGTTTGTTAGAAGTGAGTCACTAAATTAAGCCATATTCAAGGAGAAAGGAATTAAGCTCCAGATACTGAAAGGAGTGTGAGAGAATTTGTGGACATATTTTTACAACTATTCTTACTTTATAACCCCTCCAAGATGAAGAGAGAAATCAGGTGTTCAGAATCATTCAGGTTTGTTAACCACAAGGCCAGAACCCAGAAGATTCCGTTTTAAGGGCTGGTTTCTGTTGATAGGACTACTAACCATGTCCAGTCAACAGGCTGGCTACCCCAGCGCGCATTCTATGGTAAGGAAAGAAATCACACTTGATGAAGCATTAAGTTTTAGTGCATATTAAAATTTGAATTATGGATATTTGAAGAGAAATTGTACAGGATTTTTTTTTGACAGACTAATATTCCTAAACCAAAATCATTATTCTCTTTCCCACCATTACATTTCAAAATCTGGACACAGGAGCTTAGTTTGTATATCTCCAGGGCTTTACAAAAGATTGCTAATATCATGAACAAACTGATTACCTTGTACTTACTTCACACACACAAAAAAGAGGGGTTGTTAACAAACAAACAAAGCCCTTTATCCCCTGCAAAGCTGGACGGGGAGTGAGGGAATTATAAGATTTCCTATGTCCAATAATCATCACCCTTTAAGTGGATGGTCTTAAAAACCAGGAAGTGCTCCAGAGGCTTTCCCTACATGGACCTTTAATCCTCACATCAACCCCATGAGGTAGGTACTATTACTTTCATTTTAAGGACAAGGAAACTGAGCTGCAGGGAAGCTAGATGACTTCACCAACTGCTAGCTGAGGCAGGCCAGGCAAGCAGGGATGGATTCCAACCCGGGCAGACCAGCTTCCGAGTCCACACTTTTGTCAACTACTCTATACTGTTTCTCACACCCTATACATATGGTGTTTCTCAGAGGGAGCTGGGAGAGGCTTTGGATTCAGATCTTCCCGCTAGCCACAAAAAAAGGTTAACAATGACGTAATATTTGTGAACTACCTTTAGAAATTACAGTGAGCTTCTATCTGTACTATATACCCCCAAAACAATCCTGTCAAGCAGGTAAGCATTCATCTACTTAGTGTTTCCAGAATTTCGTTCCTTCACATACTACATTCGTGGTTTCTGCCGCATTCATGACCCCTGTATTCTTAATTATTTTTATTTACAAAATCAACTCACTTCTTTTGATTAAATGAATTTATTTCCATGGGAACATTACATTACCTCCATAAACAGAAAACCATTAACCCTTGGTTTGAGTAAATACGTTACCAAAAAGAAAATTTTAAGCACATCCTGACACTTCAACACGGGGCCCCAGACATGATTTTAGAATCCTTCTCAAGACAGTGTTCTAAGCAGTCTCTACCTGTTAATCACCACTTACATTCAAAATGAAATCCACTGAACACGCCACACTGAATCTAATGCCCTCTTTTGACGAAGCAGAAATCTGAGACTCAAAGGTTGGTTGGTTGGTTGGTTTTAAATGTACACAGCCTAAACTCTTACAGATAGCAAACAAGCCAAATCAGGAGCTGGACCCCCATCTTCTCACTGCTTCTTGCTACACCCCACTGCCTGAAGAAACATTCTGCAAAGGCTTTTTCACTTTACAAGGTATAAACAGCATCATCAAGTCATCTTCCTCTCCAACGAAGCAGAATGTAGTCAGTCAAGGGCTCCCAAAAATTGAACTAGAAAATACTCAACCGAGCGGTACAATCACAGCCCTTTTCAATGAAAAGAAACCATACATTTTGTATGCTTATGGGAATATCTCATCAGAATGAGAGCTGTAGAGCTAAAGGAATTTAAACCACCAGTATCTTCTCTTTAATGTTCATCAGGCCACAGCTCAAGACCCTGTAAAGCAGGGATCGGTGAGCCTTTCAGGCTGGAGCCCCAGGGCGCCCTTGACATACACTGGGCACTGTCAGAACATGAGGAGCAGAGAACATGGCAGGGGCATGAGAAAACAGCAGAGCTCACGCTCCCAAGTAAAAGGTTGTCAGCTACAACACCCAAAGACATCTTCCAAAGCAAGGCACGAGAACGAGCACTACTTTCTGGGTCTGAAAACAGACTCAGTCATTAAGTGCCAAAGGCCTGGTGGGCAGAATCCATGGTATCTAAAATGCAAGCATTTTCGGTATATATATGGAAATGGGGATGGTTTTTTCCTGGATGTGCAAAGAAATATGGGCCAAGGGAGTCCAAGATTCCTGCAATGAGCCTCTAGTAAACTCATTCTTTCATTCTACAAATACTAATACAAATACAAAACACAAATCTACTAGGTCTTAGATACTGGGATACAGCAGTGAACGAAATGGATCAAATCCCTGGCTCTCAAAGAATGTGTACCCAAGTTGGGGAAATAGATTACAAAGTAAATAATTAATTATCTCTGGGATAAGTGATAGAAAGAAAACAAAATTAGAAAACAAAAATGTGATGCAGGTGGGAGGATAAAATCCAAACAATAAATTAGACACTCGACCCCTATGTTAAAGGAGAAATAAGCTCAGATTTGTTATCGAAGGTCATACCAACTAGCTAATGGTGGAGACAACTACCTATCTGTAGCAGCATGCCTGAGTTCTTAATCATGGTGCCACCTCCATGCCTCGCCCAGTGGCAGTGGGCTTCCCATGAGGCCATCCATGCAAACAGAACAGGGAAGACACCATTCATTCAGCTTACTGTGCAACAGATTATTTTTTCTCAATTAACCTCACATGTCCCTTAACATGCTCCCCCCAGTTAAAAAAGCACACACACAGTTTCTAGCAGATTCTAGCTCATGCTGATTTCACTAGAAAACTGGGAGCAGTCTGAACCAACGTTTATTCAAATCTCACATGTAAGCAGATTGTAGACCTTCCCTTCCATATAGGGCTGACCCTTACACTGAGAAGAAGTTGCCATAATGAGCAAGGAAAGTTAGAGATGGGGGACAGCACATTTTATAAAACACCAGGGCAAAATGACTCACAGGAAAGCAAAGCAAAGCAATATGTGACCATCTAGCTACAAATACATGCTTGATTGTATGGCTCCATGAGGGCAAAAATCTGTTTTGTTCACTGTTCTAATGTGGGAACCTGAAACAGGGGTGTCTGGCACATAGTAGGCTGTAAATAAATATTTAGAGAATAAATCAAAACATTGTTTACAAAAAAAATTTAAGCAAAAGAGAAAGATAAATGTTGGTTCCTGAATTGCAGCTGTTTGAAAATGGCAAGGAATAGTGGACAGAGCTAATTATATGCTACTCAGCCATTACAAACCAAGCTGGAAAAGAGCTCTTAAAGAAATGGGAAAACAGTCACAAAATACAGCGAAAAAGCAGGTTGCAAAACATTATAGACAGCATGCTTTTCTATCACTGTGTGTATATCATGACTTTTTATACACGGTACATATAGAAAAGAATACTACAAGGATGCATGGCAAAATGTTGTTACACATATCTCTAGATTGTAAGACAATCTTTTGAATATTCGTACTTTTTTTTTTGCTCGTATGCACTTTTTGAAAATTGTCTTTCTTCTACTTTATACGTACTTATAAAATGTTCTCTGACAAATACAAATTTGTTGTTTGGTATCATTTGTCTTGCATCTTTACCTCCTTGACATCTGGTGGTTGTGTTATAAATTTCCCCTCCACAGCACTTTGACAGGGAGATTCTGCACCTTTCAAAACAGCCTTCTGATCCTTCACCAGTGATGAATAGTGGTGAGCTGGCTTAGAGTAGTGCTTCTTAACCAGAGCCAAATTTGCCCCCACCCCCGACCCCAGGGATAGCGGCATGGTCTGGAGAGATTTTTGCTTGTCACAACCGCGGGGAGTGCTGCTGGCCCCTAGTGGATGCTGGTAAACATCCTACAAGTCAGGGACAGCCACCATCCACGCACAAGGAATCATCCAGCCTGCAATGTCAATAGGGCTGAGGCTGAGAAACCCTTTCCAGGGGTGTAAGGATGAAAATCATGCACTATACAAAACAGGAAGCCTCAGGACGTACCCTAAGTATAAATTAATAAAAAGAAAAATATCATCACCAACAGTGCTTGAAATCTTTTGTTACTAAAGGTATAAAATTGCAGGGCAGAGGTGGGGAATATTGGTCTGAGTATCCCTAATGCGAGCACAGTCCATAGCACAGAGTAGTGCTTAGCAAGTATTCTTTTCATCAGGGAAAGATGAGCTGCACACCATGGAGAAAATTCCAACTGCAGAATTCCAAGCAGAGGTGGACTTGCACATCAGCTCTGCCAATGGCTAATACAGTCCACATCTGCAAAATGATAATTATTGTGCTTATTATATGGAATTCTTGTAAGATTTCGATGGGATAATGTATATATGAAGCTTCTAACATGGGCCAGGCGACTTTCAAAAGAAAAGTATTGAGTATGGCCTGCTAAGTACAATAAACACACTAAAAAAATTCCAACATGTTGTTGTACAGGAATCATTTCACTTCAAGCTCAGTGCCAAGGCATCCAGGTAGGGTTACTCTCCATCGGACCAGTTACCATCCCCTGGGGAAAGCTATGGTTCATGAACTAAATCTAGTCCTCTAGCTTCGTCAGCGTTGTTTGGCACACTCTAAGTCTGGTCAACCAGCAGCCAGCAGCTTTATGAGCACACAAATAGCTGGCACTATCTATCACCCATATTTCTTTGTATGAAGAGTTCTAAGACAGATAATATTAACAATGGTACAAAACATAAACACAACAATTTTTTTTTAAGTAGAAATCCAAAGGGGGTAAAGATTACCTCTACTGAGACTAGAAATCAGTACGTAAGAACTTAATCAACCAAACCCTACCAGGATTCCAGATGGCCTGTTAAGTATTTTGGGATTTTTCTCTTTATAGCCAACACATCCATCTGGTAGCATATAGAAATTATGTTTTTTCTTTTAAAAAAAATAAAGAGTGTACAAATAAATTCATGTAATTGCAGTTGATGAACAGAGTTTTAAAATTGTAGGCAGTGTGGTAAGAAATATAAACACACACAGATAAATGAATAATTTATCTGAGCCATTAGAATCAAAGCAGAGTCGTATAAACACTGTTTTGGATATTATGTGGAAGTTCTTTGGGTGATGAGGTGCAAACGCAGAAAGCCAGTCAGCTGAAAATGCATGAAAGGACAGCTTGGTTAGTTAGAACAAAGGTCCTGGAGGGGGAGAAGGGAGAGGGTGCAGAGGGGCCCCAGGCTTATCTAACCCAGGCTCCTATGAAGGTACTTGGAGAAGGGGGCAGATATGTGGGTCCCAACTCTCGGCTTTACCGTGACCCAGAGAAGAGAAGTAAGCAGTTCCCAAGGATACTGGGGATCAGCAGTTTCAAACTGTATGATGCAAAGAGCAGAAGCGGCAGGGGCCATTTGGGGAAGCTGAGGGCAGCTTCTTCTTATCCAAGCCTTAGGAAGATGCATGCCTTGCTAGTAAATTACACTGAAAACAGCAGGGGCCACTCTCCCTGCCAAGAAGCTAAGAGTTCTTCTTATTTCCATCACCTCTGGAGGAGCAGGTATTCCCAGGGCAGGGCTAGCCTAGCTGGGGTGGTAGCTGAAAAGGGGAACCTATAACTAAGTAAAAAATGACGAGGTACCAAATACAATTTCTTTTATGCCATTACAAACTTCACAGCTAAAAACATAGGTTCAAGCTGGTGAATCATTGTTCAGATGTAAATAGGATTCCTAAATATTTTATTAGTAGTTAAAATTAATTTGCAACATTAGCGTATAGAAGAAAAGCAAGCTGTAAAGCCAAACGGTGGTGAAAAACACCTTCCAAACACACACACACATCTAACAAAAAAACTCATTTCCAAATCAAAAGTCAAAACAATACAAAAGATGTGTGTATAGCCCCGATAACAAACTTTAAAATAAAATTTATTGTGCACTTGATGATGAAGTGTTTATTCAATTTGATTAAATGTCTACACGAGTGTTCCAAACATTTATTCCACAGAAAAGAACACTGCTAGGAAGAAACACATGGGCTAAAATACAAAACTTCTTCCTTATTCAAGGCATCACCCCATAGTCCTACAGTTTTCCTCATGAAAACCACAGATGCATCCAATGGTTAGAAAACTATTGCATCTTTATACAAAGTCAGGTGCCAAATTTCCCTTCTCCTGGCCAGGACTCAACCATTCATGAGGTCTTGTTTGGCTGCTTCTCAGCAGTTCTGTGCAAAACTGTCCGCTATGCTCTTAGAACACGGGTCTCATCCCACAAAAATCCTGTATTACACATTCCCGTTGCTTTTCCTGGATGTGTGGCCAGGGCCAATTCTGTAATACTTAGAGGGCATCCAACTGTTTTAGGATTACGGTATATGGAGCCTCCACCCTTGGCTTCCTTGATTCAGTTTTGTAACCCTTAGGTATTAAAAGATCATTTCTCGGCAGAGAACAGCTTTGCTTTTCATACTTCCACTGTGTATCACTGCATCTCTACACAAAAAAGGGAAAAAAAAACTACCAGACATTATAATCCCTAGTACATAAGGGTTTGATTTGTCCTTTAGGGAAGAACAGAGGGGGAGAATTAAGGACAAGGAAGATTCCAGAGAAACCAGATATGCCCCTTATGAAGTCCATACCATCTGCATTACATGAGGCAGATCACAACACATTGAAAATAATGGGATTAGGGATGCAACAATTCAGGGTCCAAACCCCAAACACAGGCTCCTCCAAGCATACATGTAAGAATGCTGTGCCATACTTAGCACAATAAAACTTGGTGGTTATATTATTCTGACTGCACCCAAAGTTGCCTCTAAGATTTTTTAACCTTTGTAATAAATACACATAGGGCCACACCTTTTGAATATTACTATATTATATTAAATCTGTATGCATTTCTCAGCATGCATTTACATGTATTTATGTAAATAAATAACTATTTCAACAAACATCACAATCTTTAAACTGGAGACTCATAAACCAGTTCCCCCATTCCCACCATCACTCTTATTATCTGGAGTTTGAAATGTACAAGGAACACATGAAAACATTCTCCTTGGCAAACACTCAAGCAATATACCATTATTCTTCTAATTTAGGGTAACAGACTCTAAAGGAAAAATTTCCACCCCTCCGCATGGAAGAACTGCACTGCAGCTTGTGGCCAAATGAATGTGTCAGGATTGTATGTTCGACAGCAGAAAGCCTAAGAGGTGCAGGCATTCCCTGGGTGCATTAACCTGGGATGACCCCAATCAAACACCCTACATGTTTAGCCTTTGGCACAAAATGAAATGCTTTTTGTCTTGGGGCGGAGAAATGTAGTATTTCAAGACTGCTATTTCCAAAAGAAAATTTCTCTTTCACCATAAGAAGTTGCATAGTTTTTCTTCGGTGGATACTCCATCATTTTGCTGCCCAGCTTTCACTCCCTTTTCTTGGAGTGAAGGTTCATACTCTGAAAGGGTCACACCAGGTGTCTAACAGCTGGGTCCTGGGTGCTTTGGACTGGGCCTGGGACGCACGAAGGCATTCAAGTAGGGAAAGGAATAGGTCCTCACAGATGTAAATAATTCTTAGCAGGTGGGTGCTCTTGAGTTCAGCTAAGATTCAGTTATGAGGCTTGTGCATGAAACAAGAATGGCATGGTAACAACTTTTGGGTATTGATATAGTATTATAGTTATGCAGAATACTGGCACTGGGGGGCCTGGGGGAGGTATACACAGGACCTCTCCAGATAAAAAAAGTCCCAAATGGAGATATTTCAAGATATACAGCTCCAAAAGAACTTTGGCCAAAGAGGGTAAATTCAGGTAAGAAATAATTAAACGACCCACTGCAGAGAATCAGGAATGAGTCATATATTACCTAAAAGAGCTGCAGTCTACATGGAGTGGCATCTATTTGTACCCAAAGAAAGCAGGTGAGATTTACAATCCTTACACACAGCAAAAGCAGGCAAGGAGTCTAGAGGTAGGAAGTGACTTTCCTAGTGGCATAGAATATAAACCAACACTGGCTGATCTACAAAAAGAATTTATGGAATGCATTAGGTAGCTCCAGGATCATCAAGTAGGCTAGATCTGGGGTTGGCCAAATCCCACTGCCTGTCCTTTTATAAAAAGGACTATAAAACTATAACTTTATAGTTTTATTGGAACGCAGCCACACGCGTTGCTTGCATTTTGTATATGGCTGCTTTAATGCCACAACAGCTGAGTTGAGTAGTTTCGACAGAGACTATATGGCCAAAATAGCCTAAAATATTTACTATCAGGCCTTTACAGAAACAATTTACCAATCCCCAAACTAGATAACCAAGCTCAGAAACCAGGCACAAGTCCCTCCACTGTCACTGCTGTCCTTGTCAATGGGATGTTGTAGCCACCGACAGAATGGCTTTTCCCAGGCCCTGAGTCATTCACAAAGTCTAGAGCGGATGCAGGCGGTTGGTGGAGGCCTGGTCACACACTCACAGATGAGATGGAGGGAGGCTGGAAATCCAAGCATCAGTCACATTCTGCCTCCCACAAAGACTCTGACAATGGGCAAGACCCAAACCCAGAAAGAGATTTCAGACACTGGACAGCCAAAACCAGTACCGAAGGAGCATGTGGAGTATGAACAAAGCTATTAAATCACCACCCAAGGCAGGCCACAGTGGCTCAGCAGGCAGAGCTCTCACCTGCCAGGCTGGAGACCCGGCTTTGATTCCTGGTGCCTGCCCATGTTAAAAAAAAAAAAAACAAAAAAACCACCATCCAATTGGGACAGTTTTTAGTTTCTGAGTCTCAACCCAAATACTGGGTTTCTGGCCAACTTAACTGATGATAGGTGTTAATCATTGTCAATATTTGCTAAGCCTGGGCTTCTAATTTGTTTATTTTCATCTTCAGATTTCCCTTTTATCTTTCATACCACATTTTTATCTCTGGCTGGGAAACACTTAGATTACTTTTAATGCTTTTAATTCGATAGGGTGAAAGGCAACAACTGGCCTCCAAAGCTTGGGCAGCTATTCAATGAGTGCACTTATGAAGCTAATTGTAGAAGACAAAGCAAACCAAGCAGTCTTAACGTTCTAACAATTTTGTAGCAGCAAATGGGTTCTGTGGACCATAAAGCAACACCTTCTTCTCCAAATGGAGTGACTGACCATTAAGACAAACGAGTACATCCAGAGTAGGAGGCAAAAAGTCTCAATAATCCAAGACCTGCAAGTAACTAGAGGGAAAAATGCTATTTTTATTCTTTACCTTATTCAAAACATCTCTTTCAAAATTCACTGGGTTCCATAAATCTTAGCTACATCATATTCCTAGCATCCTGAACTGCATCCAGGATTTCTAGCTCAAATACTGCTTCCTGGTAACAAAAGCGAAAATGTTACCAGTTGGGATATATTGGTATATCTCCCCAAATATACCAAAAACCTACTGGAATCACTCTTGAATGCTGTTCAAGCAGCTTGCAGGTCTTTCCTGGAATTAGTCTAGGTTCATTTAGTTCTTTTCTCTCCTCACAGATGAAAAGCTATAGTCACATGCTGACCACACCCCTGCTTGGAAAATGGTACCTGAAATTCTTACTATGGCAGATCACACCATCTTCACTGGAAGGGTTCACAATGCGTGTACGATAAACCCAAGATTTGTGGGAAACGACATTTGAAATTTAAAGTTCAAAAGTTAACATCAGCATATCTGCCAAAAATGATTTCCAAAGCTGAAAAGACAGAGGCCTGACACAGTAAGTGACACCTCTTTATCAACTCGAAGAACTTCAGGGCACACAATTAGCACCCAATTAGTTATTAATAACTTAATATTCACACATCTGCTGAAACACTGTAGGTGCCCGACATAATTTAACTGTGATC
>PVIY010022252.1:0-41117 GCA_004026745.1 Myrmecophaga tridactyla | reverse complement strand
AGCACCTTGCATTCCCTTGACAGCAAGCACAAGTTCTCTCCACCATTTGTTTCTTGACCGAAGGGAAGTGTAGAAATACATTGAATCTATGATTTCTGGTGTCACACTTGTTACCAAAAACCAAAACAAAATCTTCTTGATGAAATGTTTAAATATATTTTTTAATATTTGAAACATGAGTTGTTGCTTCCTGTTTGCCTTTTTTATAAGGAAGTGTTGGAGAGTTACATCATTGCTAATGTAGAGATGTTAAGTGGAAAAAAACATGCAATTTGCTAAAATAAACTAGATTCCAGATTTGTCTGTGGGTTTTTTCCCCTTCTTTCTTTCCACAGCACTTTTGATATCAACAAATGGCTACCTTTTGGGGATATTAAAAAAAGGAAAAAAGCAAACAAAGCCCAACTACCTACCCTTTATTTGTATTTGTTTTGGTATTGTGAAGTTGTGTTAAATAGTACTAGCTTTCTACTTGAGAAATATCAATTTCTGGTTATCATTTATCTTCTCTGTAGCACTTGACATTTTAATTGTCTTAAGCTTTTTGGTGTATATCTTCTGGCTCTTTGAGTGCTGCCAGAGGCTAACGATGTTTGTTTCATATTCATTCCACTTGCATTGTCTTCTGGGATCCCTTCTGCAGCCTAAACTATGGCTGGGAAATGATCTTGAGAAGATTGGCTTGAATTCTATCTATAATCATGTGTGATCCCATCATGAGTTCATTGGAATTTGTGTTGCATGTAAGGCAATCTTTCCTGTTGTAAATCTTCCTTTTTTATGTACATATATTTTGAAAAATATAAATAAACATGGAATTTTAAAAGCTGCTGAACTGTAGCTTATATTTAAAAGTTTCTAGTTTATCTTCAGAAATAGTTGTGTTGCCCTCAATTTGAGTCTTTTCTAATCTTTGCAATAGACACCATCTACTTTCCTTTTTAAATACAAGCTCCAGTTTATTTGCTTTTATATTGGAGTTAAATGTTTCTAACATGAATGCTCTTATTTAATGACTCAAAGGTATAAAAAATAATCATTTGCATTTTAAGAATTATTTTCAAGATCATAGATCTCAGTTTTTCTTGCTCTCATTTATTCAGGTATTCCTTGGCTAGAAGAAAATACTGAGCTGCAAAAGATATCAGATAACGCCTAGAGACCTAATTTTAGAAAGTAATTTTAATTTCTCTTGCTACTTGGCAGTTAATATTGTGGGTGTTAGGTACCTATGCTTAGAATTCTCTACTCTTTGGAATCAAAGTTGCAGGATATTGGTTGGTTTTTGTTTTGTTCTAGCAATACTGTTTTTAAAAAGACTCACTGAGCAGTTGCATTAGGAACTCAAACAGGGTGAGAAATTTAGTCTTGATCATTTAAGATCCCTTCCAACCCTGACGTTCTGTTAATTTTCACAAGGTTCACATAAGGACAGTTACTTGCTTCACTGAATGTAAAGCCAAAAGGATGGCCATGGTCTTCCACTGAAAATCCCCAGCTGTCAAAGAAATTAATCTTTCTTACATTGAGATAAAGGAATGTTTGATTTCTCCTTTCCAGGCATTCTGAAGGACTAAACCACATTTATAATTTTTACTGCCATATTACCAAAAGGGAAATGGCAAGCCCAATAGGTAATCCCAGCAGTCTCTAGCATGGATCAATTGTTCCAGTATTGTCAGTGTGCAGTGAGCTCAATTTCAGTGTTTCATATGGTCTCTGAAACTACATACAAGCTACCTTTGATAAATGAAGCTTCGAAAGTGCTGGGAGAGAGACTGAAAAAAAATTTAGCATTGCAGAGAAACCTGGAGATCTTTCCTTAGTAATGTGATAAAAGCATTCAACCCAGATAACCAGATCATAGCTATCCACAGACCAAGAACGGCAGCCTGGCCCAGTGTTAATCTTAGAAAACATATGTTTTAATTACATATACTGCGAATAATTAATAGGAAAATAAGAATTGAACAATATGCCACATATCTTTGATATTCTTTCCATTATTCCTCTTTTACCAAATTTTGTTAGCCTTAGTCTAAATTTGTTAACCTTTTTTTATACTTATTTTAAAGAGCCCTATGAGATTCTTTATCTCGCTTTGAATTAAGCAAAAATTCTAATTTTATCTGTGAAAGAAGAGAAATTCTATTTTTTGTATTGTAAAATATAACATATACAAAAAAGCAATAAATTTCCAAGTACATGTTAACAAGTAGTTATACAACAGATTTTAAAGTTTGTTATGAGTTACAGTTCCATGATTTTTCATTTTTTCTTCTAGCTCCTCCAAAACACTGGAGACCAAAAGAAATATCGAAGTAATGATTCAGCAGTCATACTCATTTGTTAAATCCTATCTTCTCTGTTATACTCCTCCGCTTTTTATTTATTTTTTGTGATAAGTAACATATATACAAAACAGCAATAAATTTCAAAGTACATTGCAACAATTAGTTGTAGAACAGATTTCAGAGTGGTATGAGTTACAATTCCACAATTTTAGGTTTTTACCTCTAGCTGCTTTAAGGTACTGGCAACTAAAAGTAGTATCAGTATAATGATTTGGCAATCATACTCATTTGTTAAGCCCTACCTTCTCTGTATAACGCCAACCTCACCTTTGATCTTTCTCCCACTCTTCAGGGGTATTTGGGCTGTGCCCATTCTAACTTTTTCATGTTGGAGGGGGCTGTCGATAATATGCAATAGGGAGATGGAACTAGTTGATGTTCTGGAGAGGCTGGCCTCTCTGCATTTCAAGATTTATCTGGTCCAGAAACATACAATCTGGAGGTTGTATGTTTCTGGAAAGTTACCCTAGTACATGGAACCTTTGTAGAATCTTACATAATGCCCTTGGTATTCTTTAGGATTGGCAGGATGGTTTTTGTTGGGATTTGGCAAGTTATGATAGACAACAATGTCTAACTGAAGCTTGCATAAGAGTGACCTCCAGAGTAGCCTCTCAATTCTATTTGCACTCTCTCAGCTCATGATACCTTATTTGTTACACTTTTCCCCCCTTTTGGTCAGGATGGCATTGTTGATCCCACAGTGCCAGGGCCAGACTCACCCCTGGGAATCCTCTCTCACACCACCGGGGAGACTTTCACCTCTGGATGTCATGTCCCACATAGGGGGAAGGGCAATGGTTTCACTTGCAGAGTTAGGCTTAGAGGCCACATCTGAGCAACAGAGGTGGTCCTCTGGATGTGGCTCTTAGGCACACCTATAGGTAGCCTAAGCTTCTCTACTACATACATAAGCTTCACAAGAGCAAGCCTCAAGATTAAGGGCTTGGCCTATTTATTTGGGTGTCCCTAATGTTTGACACAGTATCAGGGGTTTCCCCAGTGGTAAAGTTTAATAGTTGCATATATTCTCTCCCATCCCTCAAGGGACTTTGCCAGTAGTTTTTTTACTAAATATCCTCTGGGATGTATCCAGGCATTACATTAAGCTATACAGGATTAAAGGCTCTCATTCTTCTGGGCTCGTGTTTTGATTGTTTAAATGACCTATCCAGACAGGTTGAGTTAGATTATGTGCTACAGAAAATTTAGGGTTCTGGACAAAATAAATTCTATTCTTAAATTGAAAAATGACCATTATAAACTATTCCCTGAAAGATTGTGATTGACATTCCACCACATAGAGTTGCTTTTGTATCTTCATGGTGGGACAGTAACTCACTTCTGCAGAGCAAAAGCTAAAGAAACAGAATTGTTGGAACTCTTGGCTTAGAAGCCACTTAGAGATTGTACAGATCATTAAACTATCATTCAGAGTTTTCCTTTTTACAGAAACTTATCTGTCATTTTAGTATTATATTCTTTCCTATTTTCTGACTCATTTTTCCACAAGGTTTTTAAGTTTAGTGGCCTTTCTAATGGAAAATTTTCTACCTCTGATTGTTTTAAATTGATCAGCTTAATTTTAATTGGGGTTTTATTTATTCCTAATGCTGTTCTATCAATAACTGACATGTCACGGGGGCTTAAAAAGCACCTTCCCAAGCCATTTTCTTTAAAAATTGAAAGCCTCTTTCTCTTAAAGTTGTATATGAATATATAATTAACACTACTACTATTATTAAACCTTAGCAAAGAAACCTTACTCTATGGCCTGAGTATGTTTGATAAAGGGTGGTTATAAGTTTGACTTATTGTTACCATAAATAGTAATGGTGATAATAATAGCTAACATTGAGTTTCTTCCACTTGCCAACCTCTGTTTATAATCCCCACTTTAAAAAATGGTAAACTGAGGTGCAGGATGAGAGATTCAGTAATGTGCCTCAGGTTATGTTAAGTGTCAAAGCCAGAATTAAAACCCAGGCGCTGTGATGCAGCACCATCTCTAACTGCTATGCTCAATTGCCTCTTGGCAATTTTTCAAGCTTCTGAGTTCTCCCCTTTGTCCTACAGCCCAGGGACTGAAAGAGAAAAGACTTCTTTAAGAATTCAGAGGATTTAGAAATGAGATTAAAGTATCAGTTTTGCCAATAATCAGTGTAGCTCTTGTTTTAAGAAAGAGGCTTGATAACTTAAAATTAGACTTTGGATTACTGAGAAATGTTATCTTGGCTGCGCTAAGTTTTTCCTTTTGTCTTTTTAAAATCTGTACAGGTCATTCTCAAATCCTAGCTACTAGACATTTTCTGACTTTGTCACAATTTATTTATTAGAGGCACATTATTTCTATACACAGGATGCTGACACCTGTGAGACTTTTCCCCCCAGGAGCCACAGCATCTATCAAAACTTTCATGTTGCTAAGTGAGCAGCTTTCTTATTTCCTAAACTGTGAACTTGTATTTCATGAGGCCCACCAAGAGAAATTCCAAAATGGGGAACAACTGAATTTTCTCAGAACAGCTGGGTTTTTTGGACATGTTATCTGCTTAGTAATCTTGAGATGAAATGTTAGAAATCCTTAGACTTTATACTCATGATTTTGAAAGAGACCTTACTCTCCAGTCTGTCTTGCTAACTGGTCAGATTTGTTTGCCCAACACCAATAGATGTTCTTCTCTTCCTTAAACGCAGGGAGTTTCACAGTATATTTGGTCATCCATTTTTAGTTTAAGAACTTTTGCTCTATAAAATTCCCATGTCAAACTTAAATCCTTTGTGTTACCTGTTGGTATAACTCAAATTTGTGGCTATATAGGATAAGAAATTTCCATCAGTTCCAAATTGCGATTGACTTCTGTTATAAGTATATCACTCAGGCCCAGTATCCTAATATCTGTGATAGGCTGTGACCCTACACACTGATCCTTGGGACCCTTGCTACATAACCAGCTGTGTGACCATGGGCAGGCCACTTAATCTCCCTAAGTCTTACTTTCTTCATTTGTAAAATAAAGGGAATACATCCTTTTATTTTTAGAATACCCAGAGGCAATGCGAGACCCTCAAGTATTAAAGAAAGATTGAGCTATGTTCAATACACAACCATTGCTAAATAAAGCATTTTAGAATTTTAGAAAGCACTGATTTTTATCAAAAATCAGAATATCCATTTTCCAAAGAGTCCAATCTTCTTTAAACTACCATTCATTGGTGTTTATAGTTATTAGGTACTTTAGTTGGATTATATCAAATTCTCATAAATACATTCTCAAGGATATGTATAATTAATCCCAATTTTCAGAGGCAAATTCAGTAAATTTATCCAAAATTAAACAAGTAATAAGTACATAAACCCAGGTTTGATTGCCTTATCATCACTCATTTTTAGTAGTTTTGTATACTATTCAGGTAGCAAATCACCTGGCAACAAGTTAAAGAAGATCATACCATGAAATTAATGGAGATGGTGAGTAGATTTTAGAGGCAGTTTTTTAAACTGCTAGGAGGTTACTTGTTAAAAAATGTTTGTGTGGGGGGGAGGACAGGAGGGAAGGAGGGTGGGGGAGAGGAAAGAAGAAAGAAATGTATACCTTGAGCTTCAAAAGCTAAAGCAGAAGAGAAGAGAGGTCAGGTAAGAGAAGTGATTCCTTTCTCAGCTGCAGCCACCAGAAGTCTAGGCGGCATCAGCTGGCACTCTTGTTGGGGTGAAAGAGGAGCAGGGCTACAGAGAAAACTGCAGCTGATCAATGTGCAATGTTTTCCTTTTAATTAAATATCAGCTTAAGTTTTTAAACACAGACATTATTTTAGGTAGTACTTGATATTATCTGCCTTTTCTTTCTTTCAGAAATGCACCCCTGAGCTTCCTATTTTAATTCTCTCTTTCAAAGAAATTTCTAACAAATGTTTTTTGTCAGACCTGTACTTTTTCCAGACCTGTTCTTTTCAGTTGGGAAAGTTCTAAGACCAATTCCTTATTTCCCTGCTTTTCAAATGGGGAATAGGTAACAAGACAAAACATGGTGCCTCTTTCGGGGCATCAGTTTTAGTCAAAGGTATTTTGGTGGAGTGGATGCCATTAGTTAATGGTAATATTGAAACATGGATGTGCAAAGTTCCACAATAGTGAAGATAAAACTAGGCTTCCTTAGAAAGAAAGCAGCAAGGGCACTTTCAGCTCTGCTGTCTGACCCCCAGAGTACACCTTCATTCCTTGAAAAATGCGAGAGGCCCTGCCCTAACCGTGACCTTCTGAGAGGGTAAGTCAAGGCATCTAGAGTCTGTGTTCATTTTGGAACAACTTTCTGTGCCACCTTGAGCAAGTCACTTAACTTGCTGGTTCACAGCTAGAAAAAATGAGAGAGCTGAACTAGATTAGATAATCTGTCTCTACCTCTGACATTTCTCTGATCCTGTAAACTCTACACATTATGCCAGCCAGAAGAATATACTGGGATCTGAATCAGGCAGAAAATGTAGTCCTCTTCTGAATAAATGGGGAAAAATCTTATTTTAATCATTATCATAGAATTTTTTTTAGTATCTCAGATCTAGGTCACTTATTTTGGAGAGCAGTGTTGAAGGTAAGTTGCAGGAACAGCCATTAGACACATCTACACCTGAGAAAATTACGGTGCTCAGGTTTGAAAGTCACTGTCATTATGGGAAGGGGTTATGGAAGAAATTGAGATGGAAGCGTACACTGTAAAAACCGGATGTGGATGGGATGTTATAGCCCCGAGGCCTGTCACAAGCCTGCCGTTTTGATTCCAATTTCCAGTCCTGTTGTCAGAAATCATTTTCGGGATGATGTAGTGTTTCTTCCCTTTCACATTCATCAGTTGACAATTCCAGTACCAGACTCCTAGATTTTAGAGAAAGGGAAGATTGTGATAACAAGCACACTCTTGTGTGATTTAGTAAATGTCAGTGACTCATCAGGAAATACCATGACATGGTTGTGTTCCTTAACATGTTCAGATATTGCTCCGCTCCCACCCCTGCTTGCCTTCGTTGTCATCCCTCCCCCTGTTTAATATTTGTAACTCCTTTGGACTTCCTGCAAAAGTGATTCATTCCTAGTGGTTAAAGTTCTACTCCTGATGGCCCCCAAGGCTGTGTTGTGTCATGAGTGTAAGTTTAGATAGATGTGGTAGATACAGTGGTGGTCGTCCCAGGCTGCAGTCCCGAGTGGAACAGTTGGGCTTGCCCAGGAGAAGGTTGATACCCACTGAAGTTTGCTTCCTTTGATGAAAGCCACAGAGCTTGTACACCTAATGTACCCTTAGTAAGTGTACATATATGGCAAAACCTTGGAGTTTATGTGATTTTAGCTGGAAATAAATCAACTGTATTAACTCAGGAGAATAGAGGCTAGATGGTCAGTTATATATCTTCAACACATAAATTAAAATGAAGGAATGGGATACAAGATCAACACAAAAATTAATGGTGTTACTATATACTAGTAATAATCTAAAGGAATTAAAAAAAATTTGATTTACAATAGCAACTAAAAGAATCAAGTATCTTGGAGTAAATCTAACTAAGGAGATAAAGGACTTTTACATAGAAAACTACAAAATATTGCTGAAAGAAATTAAAGAATTTTTGTACCTCCAAGAACTTTATCATGAAGGTAAAATGACAACTACACAATGGGAGAAAATATTGGAAACTACATATCTGATAAAGGTTTATTATCCAGAATATATAAAGAAATCCTTCAATATAACAAAAGACAAATAACCTAATTTAAAAATAGGCAAAAGGGCTCATGGTGGTTCAGTGGTAGAATGCCTCCTTTCATGCGGGAGACCTGGGTTTAATTCCTGGACCATGCACCCAAAAAAAGGGGGGGGGGGCAGCAAATACTTAAACAGACATCTCTCCAAAGAAGATATACAAATGGCCAGAAAGCACATGAAGGGATGCTGAACATCATTAGCCATCAGGAAAATGAAAATGAAAATCAAAACCACAATGAGATACCATTCCACACCCATTAGAATGGCTGCTATTTAAAAAATGGAAAATAAGTGTTGGAGAGGATGTGGAGAAATAGTAACACTCATTCACTGCTAGTGGCAATGTAAAATGGTGTAGCCGCTGTGGAAGACAGTTTGGAGGTTCCTCAGAAAGCTAAGTATAGAATTACCATATGACCTGGCAATCCCACTACTAGGTATATACCCAAAAGAACTGAAAGCAGGAACTCAAACAGATATTTACACACTGATGTTCATAGTGGCATTATTCACAATTCCCAAAAGCTGAAGGCAACCCACGTGTCCATCAACTGATGATTGGATAAATAAAATGGTGGTATATACATTACAATGGAATATAATTCAACCATAAAAAGGAATGAACTCCTGATACATGAATGAACCTTGAAGACATCAAACTGAGTGAACTAAGCCAGACAAGAGGACAAATTTTGTATGGTCTTACTGATTTGAATAAAAATTAAAAACTAAATTGTACACATCAGAAACTTATTAAAAGTGAGTACTTAATAGGAGTGTCCCTTGTGTTGTTTTCTCTGAATATTCTCAAAAATTAGCAAGTCCTCTATTTAAATTTTACATGCTTTTTTAGAAAATTAGGATTTAACCCCTTATCTTTTATGAACTTCAAGTTTCATAAACTGAATTTTCAGAAAGTGGTACCAACTTGTAAATCACCTTGTTCCTTCTCCTCACTGGGCTGGAGGCTGTTAGGTGGTTGTTACATATCAGTGGTGAATCTTTTCTCAGAGGACTTGACACATGGAACTCGGTAAACACTTGCCATTTGATTACATAGAAAAGAAACTCAAGAATAAAAGCAAAGTCTAATATCAGCTAATATTTATTGAGCACTTTATTTACTATGGGTCAGACATTGTACTAAACATAGGCTCACATTTAACTCATTTAAACCCTCACATCACTATGAGTCTGGTGTTAGTAACACTCTTTACAGATGACACACTCAAGGATTAAAGTGATTTAGTGTTTGCCTAGGGAAGGTCCCACATCTAGTAAGAGGAAGTATCCAGGTTTGGGAATCGCACCTCACTGCTGCCTCTGGAAGTGTTTCCACATGCTTGGAGAGAAAGGGAAGGCCCAGTATGGCCTTAGTGGCTCAAACCAGCAACCTCCAGGAACCTCCCTGAGGCCCTCGGGCCCAGGTGAGTTTCCTTCTGCTATGCCCACCTCTGTTGAGGTACTGGGGACAGTCCCTGAGCCCCCGGGTCCCTGGCTTTTCTGTGTTGTGGAACATGAGCAATTTCTGGTGACTTCTCTTTGCAGGTTTCAGATTTAATACACACCAAAGGCTTGAATCCAGATTCGCTATTTTTTATTTATTTATTTTGCGCTTTCTAGGGCACCTGGCCTGATGGAAGCAAAAGCTTTCTGCTGCTGACATGTCTGGCTGGATTTGCTCACCGGCTTTCCCCATCTGAGTGGCGGTGCACGGTGATCAGCCTTCACTCCCAGGCTTCCCCGTGCAGGCGTGAAGGGCAGGCGTAAAGAGCTCCCCTCTTTCCCGGGAGGCTCGGGCTGGCCTGGAACCCACAGAGGCCGTCAAAAAGCAATCACTGAATAGACTTCTCAGAGCCAGGCTCTGTCCTGCGCACTGGGAATGGAGCCCGCCCTCCCAGAGCGAGCTGCTCTCTAAGAAAGAGGAGGAGGCTAACAAGATAGAAAGATAGGCGCGAGAACTCTGCAGAGAATGGAGAAGGGTCACTGGTGGTCAGGGAAGGCTTGTCGGAGGAAGGAGCTGTCGCAGCCGCCGCCTGGATGACAAGGAGGAGCTAGCGGGGGTGGGGGGACCCTCCAGGAGGAGTAAGTGACATGTGAGGGAATCGGCGCCCCCAGCCGAGGAAGACGCGCTCTCGGCAGGCGGGTGACAGCCCCCAGCCCTGGAAGGCGGGACTCGAGGGCGCGGGCGGGCGGGGGCGGGGACAGGGCGCCGATTGGCGGGCGCGAGCGGGGCGCCGCCGCCAGGTGATTCTGAGTGTTGGTTGCCACGGCCACGTGGGGGGCGCGCGGGGCGTCCGGGCTGGGGGCGCGGGGCCGCGGGGGCGCGCGGGCGCGGGGGCGCGGTAGACCGCGAGGCTGCGCTGCGCTCGCCGGGCCGGTAGCTGCAGAGACGCGACTCCAGAGGCGGCGGCCGCGGTGAGTGAGCGGCTGGGAGCTGGGCAGGGGCCCGGGCAGCCGTCCCTGCGAATCTGCGGGAGTGGGGCGGGAGGGGTGCAGCGGGGGGTGGGGGCGGGTTTCGGGAAGTGCGGGAGCATCCTCCCTCCGTCACCATCGCCTCCACAGGCGCGTCCACCATCCGAAAGCCAGGGCGGCGCTGGCCGGGAATGACTGGAGCAGCCGCGGGAATAACAGCCCCCGCGTGGAGCGCTCTGCGCGGCCCCGGCGTGGGCCTCTAAAGGGCTTCTGTCCCACTAAACCCTGAAAACACTTTCCGCTCAAACGTCGTCTGCGTAGAGAGGCCGTCCTCGACCACCCTGTATTAAATACCGCCCCCACCACCACCCATTTCATGCCCTCCTCACCCTACTTTATTTTTCTGCACATCACTTCACCCTCCCGCCTGTGTGGTTTGTTACCGGTCCAGTCCCCTCACCCCAGCGTGGGTGCTGCCCACATAGTCGGGTGAGCTGGGGCAGCCGGGCTTCCCAGTGCCAGCTGAGCTGAGGACAGACAGGCTGGCCCGGGAGGCAGGCAGAGCCAGGAACGGCTGTTTTGCAGCTCAGAGCAGCACCCAGGCCCTGAGGTGTTCCCGTTTCTGCAGCCACTCCTCTCCGCCTCCACTCCTGGACAGGCTGGGACCTGCCAATTGCCAAAGGTGGACGTCCTGCTTGCTCAGGTGGGAGGTGGGAGGTGGGCCTGAGCAGGGCAGTGCCATGGCCTGGGGGAAGAGCCCCGGAGACCCGGCTTTGCCTCCTGCGCCCCCCTCCCCCCTCCCCAAACTCTTAGGATGAGTGACCTTGGGCAGTAACTTCGCTTCCCTGAGCAGCCCTTTGGGGGACACTATGGAGGTGGGATGCTTCCCGTGGCACAGCTCAGCTGTGGTGCAGAAGAGCAGAGGGCCTCCCACCTCCATCCTTGAGGCAGGTTAATCCATGGAGTTCCTTGCCTCTCAGCAGGGCCACCAAAAAAAACAAAACAAAAAACCTCAGAAGAGTAAGGGAGAACCCCAATCTTATTCCAAATGTGTCCCCTTAGGAAGGTGCCAGCCCAGCCAGGCTCCTGTGCAAAACCTCAGGAAGACAGGCTTAGTCCAAAGGGTGCTTGTGCCTAGAACAGGTAAGTAGTTTCCAGGGCAGGGGTGAACCCTGGGCCCTCTCTGGCTTCCTGGGACACCCCCTTTCTAACTCCAGACCTGAGGCTGAGCCATCCTGTGCCCCTCTGTCCTTTAAGGGAAGCAAAAGAAGGGAGAACGGTTTCCAAGGAGGCTAAGGACAGAGGGGTGGGGAAAGATCAGATGATGGTGGGTGGGATAGGGTGTGGGCCGGGAGGGGGCTGTTGGCCTGGCCTGCCTGCCTCCACCCCACAACCAGGACACTGGGGTGGCCCCAAAAGCTGCAGCTCTGGTTCTGGAGGGGGAGACAGTCTGCAGCCCTAGACCCAGCTGTCTCTGTGTGCGAGAGAATGTGTGAGTGTGTGACAGCCCAGTGTGGCTCCTTCCCTCTTCCACCCTTAGCACCTGAGGGGCTGTGTCAGCACAGGGCACCGTGGACAGTTTGCTCCTGATGGCTCCCTCCTGCCTTCTCTGCATCTCCTTTTCTTTTGTCTTTCTGCTCTTCCCTTCCATCCCCACTGGTGTAATCTGCCTGTGTGTCCCTGTGGCCCCTTATTCCTCTGGTCTGTTTTCGGGTTTTTATGCCTTCTCCTACCCCCCCAGCCTACAGTGAAGGGTTCACTGGAAACCGCATCTCCTTTCCTGAAACGGACAAGGCACAGTGTTAGTGCTGGCTACATCTCACTTTGCTTTATTATCTTGCAAACATAAAATGTGCACTAGGTGACAGACACGATGCGGAAAATGATTTTGATGGAGAAAGGAAGGGCGTGGTTGTGGGTGGCATCCCTTAGCTAAGAGAATCAGTTCCAAAGCACCCAAACCCTCCTCCTAGAGGCCTCCCGAAGGTGCACCAGGCACACCCGGGACACACTTATTTCCTGTGCAGGCCTCTGTGTCCCATACCTGCTCTCTCCCAGCAGGAACCAAGACTCCAGGCAGGGCTAACCCCTGCCTTGCCCTCCCAGACTGGGTGGTCTTCCAGCAGTGCAGCCCAGTGCAAGAGGGGGCCTGAAAGTGGTCAGACCTCCCTGTCCTCCCACTCCCCCTGGGCCAGCAGGTTTGGGGTCCCTCATGTCCTGTGAGGCCATCTTGCTCTGAGCTGGGTGCCTGCTCCTGCCTCAGTTCTCATCGATTCTACATGATCCCATGTTCACAAATGAGGAAATGGAGGCTCAGAGAGGTGGGATGGCTTGCGCAGAGTCACTCAGGATTTGGACCCAGGTCTCTCTTGATCCCAAGCAAAGTGATTACAAGTAACCTGGAAAGAGCCAGCTAGGATGGGGGACAGAGGTAGGGGGTCTAAGTTGGCCCCAGGAAAGACTGAGGGAGCTGAATCTTTGAGAGACCTAGGCAGAGGCATCTAGCCATTCTTCCCGTAATCATCTGTCCTTTGACTCATTGACTCCACGTTGATTGAGTGCTAGCTGTGTTCCTGAGCACAAATAGGGAGGTTTACACTCTGTTCCACTGCAGTGGATCTGGGAAGTGGAAAGCATAGGAGCCCCAGGAAGGGTGAGAGCCTACCCTTGGCTGGGCTGGGGGCGGGAGGGGGGGGGTGCTTCTCATCACTCCCCCTATGGATGAACAGAACTCCTGCCCTGGAACCTGCTGCGGCTCCCCACTGTCCACAGGGGATTCCTGAGTCTGGCATTTAAGACTGATCCCAACCTGGCTCCAACCTGCTGTTCTAATGTCTACCTAAGGGCTATGGCTGCTTTCAATCCTCTTTGCCTTTGCATAGTCTGATGTCGCTGCTGTTTTTGATACCACACTCCTGCTTGCCCTGTCCTCTCCTCTTCTGTGGTGGCTTCCCAGGCTGTCTCCCTCCCCCTTGTACTTTGTATTATCTGGTTACTTGTCCGTAACCCCCACTTCCAGCCCCAGCCCAGAGAACAGTGTGTGCTCAGTGTTTGCTGAGTGAATGAGCCAAGGACAGAGGGCACAGACCACCAGCCCCAGAACTTTGCCCAAAGCTCACCTTCTCAGTGAGGCCTTCCTAGCTACAATTCAGCCCCCAGCCTGACATTTCACATCCCCTCTCCTGCTTTATCGCCATTGCGCATATTATCATCTTGCGTACTGTTTAGTTTGATGCGTCTCCCCGTGAGGGTAGGCCTAGGATAGTGCCCGGCACACAGCCGGTGCTCAGTGAGGGTTTGTCAAGTGAATTCACGAAGGAACTCAGCAGCAACCTCTGATCACTTCTCTCCTTGCCGTTTGCAGCCTTCCATCCTGTAGGCTGTGAAACTGGGCACCCTGGGTGCCATGCAGAAGGCTGGGGCAGGAGGCCGGAGAGCCTCTGACTGCGGCCCTGTTCCTTACCGGCCCAGATGCATCACCAAGTTTGCCCAGGTGTGTGGCTTCACCCCCAGCATGGTGTGCTTTGGTGGGTGTCATTGGGTGGAGGCCCTGGGGGAGTAGGGAGGAGCAGTGGGTGGAGGACCTATTTCCTTGTCTTTCTTCCCTGCCCTTTGGAGTGTGCATGTACACAGATACAGAGAATGGGCCTCAGAAGTTTTGGCTGACTTTCTGCAGGGAAAGTAGCAGAGCCTGGCCTCTGAGTGCAGTGCTCCATCACTGACCACTAAACCAGTAGAGCAGAGTGTATGTTTAGGGGGAAATCTGGAGGACAGAGTCAGGATCCTGGGCCTGACTCCCCTGCCTTCCTCCCACCCCCAACCCTGAGCAGTACGTGGGCTCCTTCCCCGTGGATGACCTGGACATGCAGGAGAGTGTGTGGCTGGTGCAGCAGCAGCTGTGGGCACTGAAGGTAGGAAGCCAGGGTACTGGGGAGGGCAGATCACAGCCTGAGGATGGCCCTTAGGGACCAGCTGGTCCACCGCCACCTCCATCATATGGATGGAGTGATTGAGACCAAGGGAGGGTAAGCACCAGTGCCATTCTGACAGCTGGGTCCTACCAGGTCCACACCTGGGCTTCTGGAGCCCTGTCGCTGATGAGAGATGCAAGCCCCCAATGGGCAGTGTGGAAGATGGCCGTAACATGGCCAGCTATAGCCCTGGCTGAGGAGTGACTGCACGAGCCCTCCACACTCCCCCTGGCTCCTGGGGGTGCCGCTGTGCAGGGCTCCGTCCCCTGGCAGGTGGGGTGGAGCTGGCGAAGCAGGCCCAGGTGAATGGGCCTGAGCCTGGGCACGGCAGGGCAGGGCCTGGGAGGTAATGCCTGCCCCCCCAACAACTCTCTTCCCACCCAGGACTGTCCCCGACGCCGGGCTGTCATCCTGAAATTCAGCCTTCAGGGCCTCAAGATCTACAGCGGGGAGGGTGAGGTAGGAGCCTGTGTAGGTGCAGGTGAGGATGGGGCTGGGACAGGTGTCTCCTCGCTCCACTTAGATCCTGGCTCAGCTCAGCGCTGGCCCCTGCCTTTGAGCCTCCAGGGCTCACCAGCCTGCTCTGGGCATCTGTCCATTCTCTCTCCAAGGCCCTACCCCCAGGACAAGTTCACACAATAGTTTCTCCTCCATCTCACCCCGCCCCCACCCCAGCCTTCCATGGTCTCCCTGGCCTGAGGATCAAGAACAGGCAGCCCCAGGTGGCCAAGGCTTGGCCACGCTTCCGCAGGCCTCCTGGCCTCTTTGCGGGGCTGCCGGACACTGGCGGGTGGGCTGCGGCAGCCTCTGATGGCCGTGGAAGGAGGGCCACTCTCGGGATGCCCCTCCTCCTTGTCCTCCTCCTCCTGGGGCAAGCGAGCAACTACCTGCCCCACTGCGCCCACCACCGTTCTGGGGCCTTCCTCACCTAAGACTGAAGCAAATGGTGCCCCAGAGTTGTGCCTCCGGGGCTCAGCATCAAGTGCTGGGCTAAGGAGCCTGACGTCTCACTGACTCCCGCCAGTACCCTGTCAGGGGCGGCACTACGGTTACCCTTTACAGATCTCAAAACGTGCCCTCACCTGCCCAGTGGCACCAAGAGCAGGTGGCAGAATCAGGATTCAAATCCCGGTCATCTGACTCCAAAGACCACTGTGCCTGCCGCTGCGGCCTTTCTCTGCCATTCCTTGGGTGTGAATGCTCTGCGCCTCCAGTTCTGTAAAATGGGCATCATGATCCCATCTGCAGGTCGGCTGCGGGGAACAAGGGGCCCAGGCCCACGTGAAGGATGAGGGCCGGGAAAGAGGGAGGAGTTTCTCACCCCAGGAGCTAAGTGAGCCCTGAGCAGGCACGCAGACTGGAGAGCAGGCCCAAGGAGGCTGGCCAGCAGGTGTGTGGGACCAGCAGGGCTGGCACACACTGGGCTGGCAGCTGCAGGCCAGGGGGCGGGGCTGATTTAGGTGATCACGCCCACTGCCTCCCAGGTGCTCCTGATGGCACACGCCCTGAGGCGCATTCTCTACTCCACCTGGTGCCCTGCCAACTGCCAGTTTGCCTTCATCTCCCGAAACCCACGGAGCCCGGCCAGCAGTCTCTTCTGCCACCTCTTTGTGGGCAGCCAGCCTGGAGAGGTATCTGGGGCCCAAGGCAGGGGACAGGGGGTAGGTGCTAGGCAGCAGGACAGGATCCAGGGACTGAGGCTGGCCTGAACTCCTTCTAGCCATGCAGCCCTCACCACATAGGCTCCTTCTGTGGCTCTGCCCACTGAGGATGCCACAAACGTGAGTCAATGGCCTTGGCGTTCCCTGGGGTCCAGCCACGCAGTAGAGACTGGAGGGTCCTACCTCCAGGCTTTTGCTCTTGCTGTTCCTTCTGCCCTTCTCCTTCTCATCCTGGCAAATTCCAACTTGCCCTTCAGGGCTTAGCCCATGTGTGTGTAAAGCCCACCTTGACCCCTAGATCTTCTTCCTGTGGGGTTCTGCAGGATGAATCATACTCCATTGGCAGTATGTCCCTAATTACAGGCACTTGAGTTTTTTGAGAGCAGACCCTGGGTCCGAGTCTTTAACCGTTCCAGTGCCTGGCCCTGTGCAGTTGGTTGGGGGGTGAGTGGGTGGGGAGAGCTCAGCAGTCAGGCAGTTGTGAATGACCCAGCTTTGGCAGCCAGTTGTTCTGCAAGCAGAGGCTGGGTTTGGTTTCATCCAGTAAGCACCCACCATCAACCCTGGATGGCAAGCCTGTGCTGGCCATTGGGGTGACAGGTGGCTAAGATATGGCCCCTTAGAGGTCTCAGTTCCAATGTCTTGGGGCTGGTGGGATGTGTGGTAGGTAGAACGTGCTGGCTCCAGCCAAGTGCTGGGCCTGTGCTGAGGCTTTTCCATGTTCCACTTAATTGATCTTCAAAGGAGGACAAGGAGGTGCTATGTTTTAACCCAGGGGTCACACAGCAGCTCCTAAGTGGTAGAACCAGTTTTGGAACTCAGGCACTGTGACTCTAGGACCTGGGCTCTTAGCCACTCCTCCAAGAGGGCAGTAACTCTGGAAGAACTCCTTGGGGTAGGAGTGCATTTAGCTCATGGCCATATTCCCTGCTCCAAGCACAACACCTGATACAAAGGAGATGCTCAATTTTTTGTTAAATGAATAAAGGAAATTGATAGGGGAGGCTCTGAGGGATAAGTTGGAGTTTTCTCAGGAAGCAGGGGAAAGAGCATCCCATGGTTTGTGAAGTTTCACAGAACTCTCCCAACTCTCCCACCCTTCTCACCCTCCCTAGGTTCAGATACTGCACCTGCTACTCTGCCGTTCCTTCCAGCTCGCTTACCTCCTGCAGCACCCTGAGGAGCGGGCACAGCCTGAGCCCTTCCTGGGATCTGCAGGGGACGTGCCCTTAAAGCCTCTGCCCAGCCCTGGAGGTCCCCCTGGCCTGGTGCGGGAGCCGTTTGGCCGAGATCAGCTCTCACAAAACGTCCATGCATTGGTTTCCTTCCGGCGGCTGCCAGCAGAGGGGCCAATGGGCAGTGGGGTATGTAGCACCCCAACCAGGGAGTGGGCAGTGGACAAGGAAAGTGGGCAAGGGGTTGGGGTCCCCAGAGAGCATGTAGTGGGGGTGGGGTGGGACTGAATTTCAGTGGGAAGGGGCTTTGCCTGGTTGGACTTGGCTGGCCCTGAGACTGTTGCCCACCCTGTGGGCTCCTTGGTGCCCTAGAAGGAGCTGCCAGAGTTGGAAGGCCGGGGAGGCACCCGCTCCGCCCGCCTGGGGAACCCCTACTGCTCGCCCACACTGGTGCGCAAGAAGGCGATCCGCAGCAAGGCCATCCGCTCGGGGGCCTACCGCGGCTGCACCTATGAGACTCAGCTACAGTTGTCAGCTCGGGAGGCCTGTGAGTGTGGGTGCCTGCCTGCCCTGTGTGCGCCCAGCACAGGCCCCTGTGCTTCTGTGCAGCCAGAGGGTGGGCGGAGTGTCCGTTCCTCCGAGGCTTTGTATGCTCCTCCCAGGAGATGTCTGTGCATGGGCATGTGTGTGCAGGGTGGGTGTCCACGGGAACAAGAGTATATCTGGGTCTCTGTGGCTCTCTAGCAGTGTATGTGCACGCTGTCAAGTGGGGGTGTGCGTGGGGCTGTGCCTGTGTTTGATGTGTCTGTTGGAGGACTGGATGTGTGCCCCCTGGACAGGAAGAGGCATTGTGGGGAGACGAGCAGCAGGTGAGGGGCCTGTGGGGGTGAGGCAAGCTGAGGCTGAGCTACGCTCCCTCTGACCTCTTCCTGGGTGCTCTTCATAGTCCCTGCCGCATGGGAGGCGTGGCCCCGGGGCCCCGGAGGTCCCTCTTGCCTGTTGGAGAGCGAGGGCAGCCTGACGGAGAACATCTGGGCCTGTGCTGGCATCTCCAGGTAGGAGGGACCTGGCTGGTTCAGATACCAGCCGTTTGGGGTGGGCCGAGATAAGGGCTGTGGGCCCTCCCCGCTGAGCCGGGACATGTACACTCCCCGAGCATGCGCAGAACACTTCCAGACCTCGGTGGCTCTAAGGCCAGGGACTTCACCACCCTTGTTTCCTCAGACGTAAAATGGGGACAAGAATAAAAGGACCTTCATGGCTAGGCTGTGGAGAGGATCAAATAAGCCTCCAGCGCCTGGCCTGGCCCTAAATGTCAGCTCCTTAAAAGAAGAAGGGTTGGACCCCAGGCCGCAGGGGCGGCGCTCTCGGCCCTTCTGGCCTCCAGTGCACTGAGGAGGTACCGTCTGGCTCGAGAGTCTAAAACGTTTTTGAAAACTCTCACCCAATTGAAGCTTTTAGTTTTTCAATGAAAAAATGAAAGCTTCCTTTCATCGAGGGCCTACTCTGGGCCAGGCACTTAACCCATAACGGCGGCATTTCATCCTCGGGCCACTTAGGCCCACTGTCCAGAGGAGTAACCGGAGGATGGGCCAGACCTGGGGTCCGGCCTTCAGCCCCTCCGCTCCGCCCGTCCAGGCGCTGTGCCCTCGACCTCCTGCGGAGGGACATCCTCGGCGCCTTCCTGCTCTGGCCCGAGCCGGGCGCCAGCGGCCAGTGGTGCCTGTCGGTGCGGACGCACTGCGGCGTGGTGCCCCACCTCGTCTTCCGGAACCACGTGGGCCGCTACTGCGTGGAGGTAAGAGCGCAGGAGCACCCCGCCGATGGCTCCGCCCCGCCAGGGCTTCTTGAGCCAACCGCACCCTCATCCAGGTCCCCCATTGGCTCATCCTGACCCCGCCCTTAGTTAACTCCTGTCCCCTCCTTCACGGCCCCGCCTCTGTTCTGGCCCTTCCAGACCCTGAGACTCTCAGCACTGTAGGACGTGCTTGTTCGCTGAGGATGTTCCTCTCCGAAGGGTCTTGGGCCAGGGTCACACCTTACATTTCCATAGGGACCCCGGCCTGTCTTTTAGAGGAGGGGCAAACTGGATCATTTAGAGCAGGAACTTGCCTAAAACTCACACAGCTTCAGACGCGATCTGGGACTGGGATGGGCAGCTTGCCTTTTTAAATGTGCCCCCTGCTTCCATGCCGAAAGCTTCAGTCCCCCCGGGGCCGGGAAGAGAGATACGGAAGAGATGGTGTCTGGGCTCTAGTTCCCCCTCTCTAAAGTGGGACAGGTTCCCGTGTGAGGGGGTGGTTGGTGCCCAGCGTGAACCATGGCGCAGGGGGACCTACAGCTGAAACCCTCCCTCCCCAGCACCTGCCCGCCGAGTTCCCCAGCCTGGAGGCCCTGGTGGAGCACCACGCAGGGACAGAGCGCAGCCTCTTCTGCTCCCTCGACATGGGCCGCCTGAACCCCTGCTATGAGGAGCAGGACTGTGGGCCAGAGGACATGTCCCCCCGGGTTCTCCGGCCCCTTGGCCATGCAAAGTCGGAGGCAGAACTGCAGGGTCTGGGCTAGGTGGCTGGACCCACACATACAGGCCCCACTGACAGCTCCTGGGCCTTTGCAGCCTGCTCTGCCCTTCTTCCGCCCTGATGGTCACCAGTCCCATCTAGTCGCCCTGCCCCTTAGGCTTATATTACATTGCTTCACTGCCTGTGGGAAGGAGAGCCTTGAGATTTGGGAGAGCCAATGGCTTCTCAGGCTATGTGACCACTGAGCTTCCAGGAGGGACAGGCGGAGCTCCAGGCTTCCGTATCTCTGGGCTTCCACTTTGTTTGCTGAGGTGGGTGGGAAGGTTTTTTCATGATGAAGGTGTAGCCCTCTGAGGGAGGCGAGACCTTGTCCTTGGCTGGGAGTCCCTAGAGAGCTCCTAACTGAAGAGTTAGGGGCGAGATGTTTGGGGAGGCACAGTGAGTTCTCACTTTGGAGCAAAGACCTGCAGGTGAGCCACCCTCTCCCTGGGAGAAAGCATCAGTGACTTGGTGGTGGAGCTTGTGAGCATAGAGGTGGGTCAAGCTACAAACAGGCTGATAGAGCTTGGCCTGATTCTCACGTGCACCAAAGGTTGAAGAGGTCTTACATTGAGTTTTGAGGAACGGGGGGTCAGGAAGGTGCAGGAAGGGCCAAAAGTCATGCCACCCATGCTCAGGTGGCCCTTGTGTGCAGAAAAGGACGTGAACTAGCAGGTGGGGCAAAGAATCTGAGTGTACTGCTTAGGAAGGCTGATTTGTGTACACCAAAAACTAAAGGATTGCTGTTCTTGCTTTCTCTGAAGTGATGATCCAGCCCTCATCCTCTTTCCAACACTCTAAGGAACCACAAACCCCTTCTCCCCTGCTCCCAAGGCTTATTTCCTTTGGCCATTTGACTTGGAGGGCCAGCCATGAGCCTCAGGCTTCTAGGGTTAACTAGGGCCCAGTCCCTCTGTCCAGCTCATCCTGCAGACCACAGTTTGGGGGTTGGTGGCTGCCTTGGGAAGCTGCCCAATGCTGGAGTTTTCCTTAAGGTGGGGCTAGTGAGGGGCCACCTTACCAGTCCAGCCCCATTTTTTTCCTCCCATGGAGTTGGGGTCAGAGCAAAACCATATGAAAGTAGAACTGATGTGGGCCCTGGCTGAGGGGGACTTGGCCTTATTGGGCAGTGAGGGATCTGGGGAAATGATTCTAGTCTCTGGCAATAGCTCTGCCAGTGATGAACAAATCCAGGCACCACCTATAAGTAAGCTTGATGACAAATATGAGCCTACCGAATTATTAAGTTAGGAAACAAGTTCCTTTTGGGTGAACTTCTATTCCTGAGACAGAAGCCTAGTCCTGAGTCTAGGGATTATCCTCTCCCCCACTGGGGAGTGGGATGTGAATATTCAGTGCCTTGAAAGTAACAGATTTCTTACTCCTGGAAGGAAGAGGGCAGCCCCAACAGAATAGAAGAAGGAAGGCAGACTTGGCAAGTGGAAGGCAGGACCCTGGGGGGTTCAGTACCAGAATGCAGTCCCTTGCCCACGGTATGATCTTGGCCGGGGAACAGAAGTTGACAAGTGAGACATCTTGTCCCAACAGACAGGAGAAAGCTGTCTTTTCACTGGAAACACAGGACTCATTTTATACTGAATGTGAACGAGAACCTGGAACTCATTTTACAAACCCTCTCTGCTGGAACCCATTTCTTCCTTGGGCAAAGCCCTGGTCCTGAGTGGAAGGCTCCAGCCTCACTTTTCCCTGGTGAGGAGAGTCGTTTTGTGATTTGGTGCCTGGGATTACAGCCCTGGAGATGGACATTTAGGAAGACCAGGGCTTGAGCCAAAGCTTATCTCAATGAGGGGCAAGTTTTGTTGCATTAATTGTCCAAGTGGACAAAACATCAGGGGAACGTTCAGCATGCTGAAGAGACTAGCCTTCCCCAAGCACTTTAACATTTCTTCAAATAGCATTTATTGATTAAGTGTTACAAATAGGGCAGAATCCTTTGGCCCATGTGTGAAGTCCTCAATGTCTTAATTATAGGCCAGTTTTCTCTTTGTTCAAACCAGCATCACCTGGGCAGCCTATCTCTTCTTACTGTGTGGATGTGAAACAAATAAAATGCATCTCTTTAGATTGTCTAGTAGAGACTTTTCCTTTGAAAGGCGAGGTGTTTGTCCAGTTTGCCTGGTTGATGTCTGTTTACTTCAGCTGGTGCAGGAAACCCAATGGTGAACAAGACAGAGGCCAGTCTGGTTTAGATTTCCTGAAGGATTTAGGGAGTTGGATTTAATCAAATCATGTCTCCTGCTTAAAACTTTCCATGGGTATTTCCTATAGGTAAAAAACTCAGTTCTTATACACTGGAAACTCTGGCTTTCCTCTGCTCCTGTAATTTGTCACAGGACCTTTGCACAGCCTGGACAGGTCTCCGTATCCTCCTCTGCTCCCTTCATCTGGTTAACTCCTACTCAACCTTCCCATCTCAGCTCCAGTCACCCTCAGCAAGCCTTTCCTTACTCCTATGCTGGGAGAGGGTCCCTTCTTGGGTGTAATTACTCTTTCATTTGGGGGATTTTTGTTTCCATTAGGGTCTTCCCCACTAGGCCATGGGCTGCAGAAGGGCAGGGATTGGGCTGTCTCCCTAGCTCCTGTCACAGTGCCTGTCATAGAGCTGACACTAAATGTTTATGTGCACAAGAGGAGCACAGAGGAGGGTGACAGACCTGCCGTTCTTGTTAGGGTGGAGTGGGGTGCTGTACTGAGCCCCACAGGATAGGTGGGATGGTCTCTCCAGCCAGAGGACTTTGGCTCCAAACTTTATTTTTGCTTTTTAATCTTGCCTCTTTGAAAAACAAGAGGCAGCACCAGAGAAAGTTTCTCCTTGTCCCGGGTGCTTTGGGCTCTGGGAAAGTCATCCCCTGAGTTAATACCGATGCGGACAAGGGACAGCAGATTTCTTGCCTTTCTGGGTAGGTCTCTAGGTTTTTCCTCTTCGCTCTCACTGATTCCAAGGTGGAGTGAAACCTGGGCTCCCCGTCTTGAGTGAGTAACCTCAGCAAGTTGCTTAACCTCTCTGTATTGGGGCTGTGAGGATTAGAGAAGATAATGGATGTGCAAGTGCCTGGCACGGTGTAGCACACGCTCCAGGAAAGCTACTCACACGTGTCCGCCTCTGGCTAGGGGATGCTCCCTGCTCCCTGCAGCAGTACGCGGAAAACTCGCGCCAAGTGCCGGGGAGCCGCCGCCTATGACGCCACGGTCGTTGCCCAGCAACCGCGAACGCCGCGGCGGCGTGCCGGCGTGCGGGCGCGCGGGCGGCTGGGCAGCTCCGGGGCTCGCGTCCTGCCGCGGCGCCTGCAGCGCGCATCCCCCACTTGCCCGGGCCGGGCCTTTAGGGCCGGGCGAGGCCGGGCGCAGGAGTAGGCGGCGGCACCGGCTCGGGTCCCGCGACTCTTCCGCGAGCCCGGCCCCTCTCCTCCTCTGCGGGCGCCCCCCCCCCCGCCGAGGAGTCCCGCCCCCCCGCCGCGGCCCCACCCCCGCCACGAGGCCACTCCGGTGGCAGGTGCTGGCCGCGTCCCTGGGCCCCCGCCGCCAGGGGTGTCCCGCCGGGCTGTGGTCTGCCCCGGCCCCGGCGTCTACCTCAGGTCGTGCCACAGGGGCCCGGGCCGCGGCGCCATGGCCTCCGAGTCAGTGAAAGTGGTGGTGCGCTGCCGCCCCATGAACCAGCGGGAGCGGGAGCTGAACTGCCAGCCCGTGGTGACGGTGGACTGCGCGCGCGGCCAGTGCTTCATCCAGAACCCGGGCGCCGCCGACGAGCCCCCCAAGCAGTTCACCTTTGACGGCGCCTACTATATGGACCACGTCACCGAGCAGATCTACAACGAGATCGCCTACCCGCTGGTGGAGGTGAGGGCGCCCGCCTTCCAGGACAGACTGGAGCAGGGCTTGAGGCCGCCGTGAAGGGGTCCTGAAGGGACCGTACTGCTCCCAGGCGGGAGGGAAGGCCCTTCTGCACTGGCACAGGTGGAGACCGACAGGTTGGCCTAATGGGCTTTGTCCAAACTGGAGATAGCTGGTACCTGTCTACAATGTCAGTTCCATATCTCGCCTGTCCCCAACGCCAAGGCTGGTTCTCACCATCCCCCATCCCTTCCAGCTCCCTTTCCTCAAGAACCCAGCCCCTAGATCCCCTTGCTCTCTGCCCTCACTCAGGAACTTCAGGATGTTTCTAAAAGCTCCCAGGCTTTCCCCAGCCCTGCCTTCCCTCCCCAGCTCTCCTGCTCCTCCTCCCAGGCCATGGCCTCTTCTTTCTCCAAGCAGCCCTGCCTTTGGAATCCTGCCTTTGGAATCCTCTCCCCCAGCTCTCCCTCCTCCTTCCTGCTTCCTGAGAGGCGCTGACCCGGGCAAGTCTTTTCGGGGGGAGGGCAGATCACCCAGGTTCCCTGCTTCTGCAGTGAGAGGCTGGCTGGCCTGGCCTTCATCTGGGAGGAGCAGAAATCTTTCCATCTTTGGATTAACTCATCATTTTCCTCCTCAGGGTTTGAGGAACAAGGTGGAAACAATTTCTCACACTTTGCAGGACTTTTGCTTTCATGAGCGGTCTCACACTAGGCAGCTCATTTGAGCTTTATAACAAGGGGGGCACTCACATGTCACAGGTGGGGAGACTGAGGCCCAGAGGTAGGAAACATGCTCAAGCTCCCACAGTGAGTTGCTGGCAGAGGCAGGGCTAGAACTCCTGCCTTCTGGCCAACGGCTCTTTCCTTTCTCTCAGCATCTTCCCAGCTGCTCAGCAAATCACTAGTTCAGGGAACTATCATGAGTTCCAGGAAAAAAAGGAACCATAATCCTTTCCAAAAATCTGGGAAATGTGGCCCATGCCCTCCCTTGTTGAAGCCTCCCAGTGTACATTAGGACACATGAGGTGCCGAGAAGTCCTGCAGCGAAGACACCAATTTGACTTATTTAACCCAGCATTTCCAAAGCATATTTGGCTGTGGAATCTTTTTTGTTTTGTGCTGGCAGACCGGTCTCCATCCCTGAGGACACCCCCTCTTTGGCTGCCCTGTCTTATTCTGCTGGGTCAGTAGAAACCTATGAGAGGGTAGATGTGTTCTGAAGCCCAGAGCTCCTCAGAGGGCAGGACCTGACTGGAGATGATGCCAGGGAACAAGGGCGGCTGTCTCCAGGGAGGGCCCCAGGCCCTGGGGGTGGCCAGGTTGTTCTCCTGTTCTTAACTCCCAGGGAGCTGAGGGATCATCTGATCCTTTCCACTAAGTGGAGGACCAGCCCTTGCTTGCATGTATCCAGTGGCAGGAGCACAGCCTTCCCAAAGCAGCTCATTCCACCATTGCTTTGTGACTCCTAAAGGCCATTCTGCATGTTCAGTTGAAGGCTGCCTCCCTGAAGCTTTCAGCTACTGGCCCTGGATCTGTTCGTGAGGCCCCACAGAACAAACACCTTTGGTTCCCTCAGTCCAGAGTCGCCTCTTGGAAGATTTGAAAATTGTTCTTCCTTGGCCTTCTTGCCTCCCTCAGCCTTGCTCATGAGGTGGGGTCTTGGTCCCCCACTCAGCCTAGAAGTGGTCTCCTGAGCAAGGGCCCATCATCAAGGCTCCCTTGGGATCCCCTGTTAAGGGAGAGGTGCTTGTGTATTTCTGTCTGGGGAAAATGAGCCCTGGTCCTTCAGAGGAGCTGTGACTTGTGACTTCCGGGCTGCCTTCACCAGCAGTTCCTGGGGAGGCCAAGTCCGGTTCTTGCCTGCAGGGTGGGTCTTTGTGGCACCAAGGCCTGGGAGCGGTTCTCTGGATGCACCCTTCTGATGCAGGATTATCCCTGACCCCACCTCTGAATGCTGAGGTCTAGAATCAGCTTTAGGAATGATGCTTTTAATTTCATTATCAATGCTTACCTATTTATTTTACTGGGAAGTAGGATAACCATGTAGTACATCAAACCTGTGATGCAGTGTCATGGGAATTACTGATGAGGATGAAACTAAGTTAAAAAGAGCCTATTACCTGTTGGTGTCATAAAAACCGTTTAGTAAGTAGCAGTACAGGTGGATAGAACCAGAGAGGGAAGGGCCCGTGTCTTCCTTGTACACCGTTCTGTCCCCAACCAGAGCTCAGTGCCTGTTGAGTGAATGAATGCATGCATGAATGAAGAATTACAGAGACAGTACCCAGTTTGCCACCTGTCTTATTTCCCAGCCTCATCTCCCATCCCCCTCACCCAAACTCTGGTCATAATGTCTCACCTGTGCATCTTTGCCCAGGCTGTCCCCTCTTGAGCCATCAATGTCCCAGCCACCCTTTCAGCTCCCCCAGGTCCACTTCACCCTACATGGGAAACTTTACCAGGTCTTTCCGCCCCCTCCAGTTTTCCCCTTCTCCTTTGTTCTCTCTCTCCTTGCCCGTTGCCTGAACTTCTGTCCTGACACACCCCCACTTGCCTTGGATGAGAATTACTTGTACGTGTTGGTCTCCCCAACTGGGTCACATTCCAGGCAGACATTTAGTGAGTGCCTCCGTATGCCAGCCACGGTGCTAAGTGCTTTATGGGCTAATGCTTGTGATAATTCTTGGTAAAACTCAGAGCCACCTTACAAGGAGGTGTTGTTCTCCTCCTCAATTACAGGTGAGAAAACTGAGGCTCAGTGTGCCTAAGACAGACCAGCCCAAGGCCCACAGCCAGTAAAGGGTGGAGAATGGGTATGAGCCCCCGGTGACCTGGGCCACAGCCGCGGCAGGTGTTAGCAGTGCAGGGTGGTGGCATCTCCTACCCCACCAGGCAGCAAACTCCTTGAAGGCAGAGCCTTAGTTGGTCACAGTATATTGGGGCCGTGGGCCGGGGGTGCTGCCGTGCGGTGGCTCAGCTGAGCAACCCCTTTGGGCTTCCTCCCGCAGGGCGTCACGGAGGGCTACAACGGCACCATCTTTGCCTACGGCCAGACGGGCAGCGGGAAGTCCTTCACCATGCAGGGCCTGGCGGAGACTCCCGCCCAGAGAGGCATCATCCCCAGGGCCTTTGAGCACATTTTTGAGAGTGTCCAGGTACAGGCCTGGAGAAGGGAGGCTGCTCCCCGGGTGGGCCGCAAATGGTCCCCAGGGCCATTCTCACCTGTAGTGGGACTCTGGGTGGAAATCCAAACCCACCTTAACTGGGCCTAGATCAGCGGAGGGGGAGCCCTACTTCTGAAAGGGTGATGAGAGAAAAACTTAAAATGGAGAAAATCCTATCCACAGTTCTGTGTTTTCTTCCTGCCATTGTGAGATTTTAACGTTTCCTGTAACATCTCACGCGGCGGGATGGACCAGAGCAGCAGCCTGGGAAGCAGTTGTGATGATCGAAGCTTCCCCTGCTGTTGAGCAAATTGCCCTGGACTTAGCCCCGGGTGTAGCCTTTGCCTGATTTGCTCATTGAAACCCCACACTAGCCAAGCAGGTAACTGTGATTTTCGTTTTTGAGAGAGGGAAGCCGAGACTTGGAGTCCTCATGGGCTCTGGATTTTATCTTAAGTCCGTGCTGCAAGTCAGGATTGCTCTGGGGCCCTTCATGGCCACACACAGAGAGTCCTGCCTCTGGGAAATGGCAGAGCAGGGAACTGGGACCTGGCCAGCCCCAGAGCCCCCTGCCCCCACTGCTGGGACTCATGTTGGTCGCCCACAGGAGATCTAGGGGCCTGGATAGCCACTGGGGCCAGTCCTCGGTCCAGGTTTCACTGTGGCCTTGGTATCTTTACCTGAATAATATGTGTGTGGAGGGGATGGGGG
Organism: Myrmecophaga tridactyla; assembly: GCA_004026745.1. NCBI lineage: Eukaryota > Metazoa > Chordata > Mammalia > Pilosa > Myrmecophagidae > Myrmecophaga > Myrmecophaga tridactyla. The sequence continues at coordinate 13,501 of PVIY010022252.1, read as the reverse complement.
TCGAGGGGGTTCTGCAGAGTGAGCATTAAACAAGCATATAGCAATAGGAAAATTATGCAGCTCAGAAGTCTGAGGGTCCACCAAGCTGGAGAGGAGGGGGGAGCTGCTCAGGTGGGCACAGGTCCTGGTGGGGTTGGGCACTCCTCTCTGACATCCCTCTTGTGATGGCCTGCCTATGGGAGCACAGGCCCTTGGCAGGTCACAACTACAAAGAGCTCAGGTCCCAGGGCCAGGTCTGGCAGCAGGCGGCCTGGCATTGAGGTCTCCTTATTCTCTCTGCCCTCCCTGCAGTGTGCAGAGAATACCAAGTTCCTGGTCCGGGCCTCCTACCTGGAGATCTACAATGAAGACGTCCGGGACCTGTTGGGGGCTGACACCAAACAGAAGCTGGAGGTAGGTGGAGCCCTGGCCCAGGCAGGTGGGGCCCGGGGAAGGTGGGCATCAGGTGGTGCCCCCTCAGAAAGGCGGGAAAGGTGTCCTGAGGGCATGGGCAGAAGTTCAGACCAGAGTGGGGACTTTTGAACTTTAATGTTGGAATTTCCTCAGAGTCCGTAAAGCAGCGGAGGGAGTCAGTGGGTCTTCTTCAATCCCACTACACACATGAGGGGAGCCCAGGGCAGTAGTGTTATCTGTTGAAATAGATGGAATTTGTATACAACTTCATTTGAAAAACAGGGTTCACATCTGAACAATTATTTTGAAAACCATAAGGACTCTTCAAGCTAAAAAGGTAATGACTAGTATTAATTGAGCAATATAATATGCACAGGAACCTTATGAGGTCAATGCAGTTTCCCCAGTCACCCATGAGGAGGGAAGGGAGGCTCAGGGAGGGTCATCAACTCGCTCGAGGCTCACCCAGCAGTAAGTGGCCAAACCTGCAGGTGAACCCAGGTCTGTCTGACTTCAGGTCTTGGACCTCAACCAGCCCATCCCATTTAACTGCTGCTGCTGGGCTCATATTCTAGGACCTTGTTCCCTTCTGAAAGGGATTTGGTGTCGGGGCTCCCATGACCCTCATAAGGTCATTGGGAGGACTAAGAAGGATAATGTGTGTGGACCTGCCAGCAAGGTGTTTGCACATAGTAGGTGTTTGAAGTGGGAGTGCTTTATGCCATCAAGATTCAGAGAAAGGGCTGTGAATACGAGAGAGGATTGTAGCGTGGAACCCTTGGAAGGGGGAATTGAGGTTGGCCACTAGCTGAGGCCAGAAGAGGTTAGGGCAGGCTCAGCTAGTCACTGAACATTGCACACGTTTCATAAATTGTCCTCAGCCTTCTGGAAAGCTAGGAGATCAGAATGAAAGAACTTCATTTTGTAGCAGGATGAAGCACAGTTAGATGCTTCCAGGGCTCCATTGACATAAGCAGAACCAAGCTAACCCATAGGCAGTCCAGCCAGGTCAAGGGACCTGCCAAGGACTGCACAGTATGTAGTAGCAGGGCTGGACCAGCCTCAGGGCCCTTTCACCTTCACCTTATTAAGAGGCCCTGGTTCTGTCTCCTACCTGCGGCTCTTTAAATGCTGGGTGGGCCTGACCTGGTTCAAGGAGAGGCCAGCGGGGGTGATGCAGACTGAGACCTGTGGCCAGGCTTGTTGCTGGTGGGCAACTCCAGTGCTTCTCATCTGATCCAGCAACCAGCAGACCCCCTAAGCAAATCCACCCCCACCCCACTAAGAGGTCCACAGCCAGCACTGGGGTTCGGCCCACTCCTTTTGGTGTCAAAGTACGTAGAACTGGGGAGTATCATTCATCTAATGAGCATCAACCCCGGGATACTGATGTGGACACTGCTGTCCTATAGATGAGAAAACTGGGCTTTGAAAGAGGAGGTGACCTGCCTAAGGCCACTTAGCTAGGAAGCTGCAGACTTAGGGTTGGAGAAGTTCCATGACCCCAGCTGCTTTAAATTCCCTGGGGCAGGCCTCAGGCCAGCCATGGGAGGTGGGGCAGAACCCTACTGAATGGGGTAGAGCTGTTTCCCGGCTGTGCTCCGGAGGCTCCTGCCCTCCACCAGATCCCCACTTGCCCTGGGTTCATTTGTGGGGTCAGCAAATTCCTCTATGATAGGTGACCCCTCAAATGAACCCAGGGCAAGTGGGGATCTGGCAAAGGGCAGGAACCTGTGAAGCCAAATCAAACTGATCAGGCCCCAGGGAGCAGCTGGCTGTCTTGAAAAGTTTTTGTTCTCTTCTGTATCATGAACAAATCCTTAAAAATTAGAGCTGAAAGACCCTTAGAAAGCTTCTAGTTCAACTTCTTCCTCATACAGATGAGGAAACTGAAACCCAGGAAGGGGAAGAGACTTGGCCAAGGTCACACAACAAATTACTAGTACCACTGTTGGTACCAGAGCTTGTGGGATCTGAGGGTCAGTTTCTTTCCTTACAGCGTTTTTTCAGGGTCAGCAATATAGGAAACCCCTGGGGCAGTAAGATGGGTCTAAGCAAGGGAGGGCCCTTCATTAGTGGATTCATTCATTAGTTGAAAGGGTCTATTCAACAAAGCCCTGCTGGAAAGACCTCGTGGGTGCCAGCCACCAGGCCACACGTTGCACCAGGTCCACACAGGGCGAAGTCTCCATTTAGACCTGGGGGTTGGCTGCCAGGACCTGCCCCCGCCCCTCTCCTCCTCAGGCTCCATTGTAAATGCTGCGGTGCTTTGCTTTTTCTGTGCAGGAACCTCCAGCCGCCCGCCTGGAGTCTTTCTCCTGTCTTCTCTATCCTGGAGCTGATGCGGCTGAGCCATAGCTTGGCCCCCAGACAGGGGGTGGGGAAATGGGGAGGAAAGGCACAGGGAGGTACTTGCACACATCAGCCCTGCCAGGCCAGCCTTCTGGGTCAGAGCTCCCTGCACAGTTGGGAAACTCTAGCTGAACTATACTGAGCTCACCAAGTCAGTCACTGGGGCAGCAGGGTGTCTGCCTCCCCCTCCTCCCTACCTGGCCCTTGGGGCCAAGGGCTGGCAGTCACATTCACCTGCCCCAGCTGGGCCTGCTGGCTTCAGGCTGCCTCTGTGGGCTGCCAGTGACAGGTGCACTCCTGTGAAAGCAACCCATGGCTGCACCGGGCGTTGACCTGCTGCCTGGTGGAGGGTTGACCGATGCATTCTGGAGTCAGGACCCTAGAACTGCCTCACCAAATGACTTTGTTCAGTTCCCTGGTTTTCTCTGAATCTCTGACCTGGGTGAACAGGGTGGGCAAGCTCAGATCTCTAAGGATCATTCTAGCTGTCATATTGGTGACTCTAAGGAAAGCTGGAGAGGAGATTCAGTTCTGGAGTTTATCCACTTGGCCAAGAGGCAGCCTCCAAAAGAAGCAAAATCCAAGGTGCCTTCCCATGTGACTGCCTCAGCAGGATACCAGGCCTCACCTGGACAGAGCAGCAACCTGGGCCTGGGTCCCAGCCTGCCGCGCTCTGACTGTGTGACCTTGGTCAAATCACTTCACGTCCAGATCTCACTCTCCTCATCGTGAAGTGGGAATAAAATGAGCAGCCACGCTAAGATTGCTGGCAGGAATCAGGTAGATAATGTGCTTAGCACAGGGCCTGGTTTTTGTAACTAAAGGTTAGTTATTAGATCAGCTATGGCCAGCAAGAGATTTGGGGAAGCATGAAAACTGCAGAGTTATCTTCCTTTCCCATCCCTACCACCTCCCACCCCACACCACCTCCACCAGCACACACTGTACCATCGTGGAACCCAACCCAGTGTTGGTGATGGAGGGGGGCCTTCAGGGCCCCCTTAGCTCTACCCCAGGTATGGGCAGAGTGATAGCCCCCTCCCCCACCATGGGAGCGATTCCTGGCCCCTGCCCGTGGTTAGGTCGCTGCCTGCTCTCCCGCCCCATCCGGGCAGCATCTCAGTTGCATCCGGGCTGCATCCCTCTGGTTGCTATGGCAACCGAACTGGGTTGCGCAGGCTCCACCTCACTGTTGCCAGGGAGCGTGCGCACGCAGCTGGCGGCTATCAGTTCAGTTGCCGGGGTGGGTGCTGGGGGGGGTGGGGGAGGAGGCCCCCCCCGCGGGGCATCGCGAAGAGGTCTGCCTTAGCTGATGGGAGCACCGGGCGTGGGGTAGGGACAGCCTTCCTGGGCCTAAAATAGCACGGCTGAGAGACCCCCTGAATGAGGGCTGCGTCGTGCGCCTGCAGGTGTTCAGGCGGGGACAGCGCCGTCCGCCTCTTTATGTTCCGCTGCCCCGACATGCCGGCAGAACTATTTTTCACATCCGTTCTCTTCTTAATCCTTATTGACTGACAAAAAAATAGGATTTATTATCCTCACTTTACAGCTGAGGGAACCAAGGCTTAGAGAGGCAAAACTGACTTCCCCAAGGTCACATCCACTAACCCTTGGCAGAATCAGGTTTCTGGCCCACTTCATCTGACTGAATGGGAGAGAAGCTGCATTCCTTCTGAAGCCTGCCACAGCCATTCATTCAGCCCGACCCAGTCTGGGCGAGGCAGGTCTTAGGCTCTGGGAGTGTGGTGGTGACCAAAATGGACAGCTGTCCAGGCACACGGGTCAGCCTGCCTAGGCATGCTGGGTTGGCTTCAAGCAGTGCTGCCTTCACAGGGTCTCTCACCTCTGTCCTTTGTTCTCTGTCCTCACCGCCACCTCCTACACCTGCCCTATGTCCCTTCAGGCTTCAGTTACTGCAGGGAGCTCCAGCCTCTCCCCATGTGTCCATTGCATGCCTCCTCTGGACTCTTCATTGTCTGCAGTCCCTGCTACAAATGACCATGGGCCCTTCAGCCTGTCACTTCACCCTTCTGTACCTCAGATGCTTATGTGGTTGGTGAAGCCCAGTCCCGGGCAACCCTGGAGTCTGGGTCTGGCTGTTCCCTGCACTTCTCACCATAGCAGAAAAGGCAAGCCTACGTTTGTCCCCTGACCCCAGGAGTCCGACCCCTCCTGGGACTGAAGCTGCCCAGAGCAAAGCATCAGAGCTTTCTGTGACTCAGACCAGCAGGGCCATTTGACAGACAAATGACTTTTGTCTTAATTTGTCTGGCTTTTGCCAAAGTGATTTTGTTTCCTCTCACACTTGAAAAATGTTGCATTTCACAGCTCTGTGTCAGCAACAAAACAGCTTTGCTGCCTGGAAAGTGAGCAGGGAGCAATCAGATAAATTAGTTTACTCTCTGCCATTGCACTGAGGGCCAGGTGGGTCCGTGTGAGCTGTGAGCCAACCTGAGCAGCAGGCAGCAGCTGGCCATCCCCAGCCCCCTATGACCACAGAGGCAAGCAGGAGTCATATTGACAGAGCAAAGGAGACAGCACTCAGAGCTTGGGGAGCTTCATAATAACAGTACTAACCACGACATTGTTGGTACTTCTCATGCACCAGGCACCAGGCCAAGTATGTTAAGTGCCTTATTTTACTGGATCGTCACCACATTCATAGGTATGTCATATACCCATTTTACGGATGTAAAGATGTGGAAGCTGAGGCCCAGAAAGATCAAATGATTAGCCTGAGGTCCCACTACAAGTAGGAGCAAGGATGGCTTTGAGGCTACCTCTGCCCAGAGCAATCCCTCTGCCGGCTACAGAGCATTTCAGGCACCAGCCTGCATGCAGCAGGGTGGAGGTGGTTTGGATTGGGCCCTTCCCTGGGATTCCTTGGGGACCCCAGAGGCAGGAGACCCCGCCCCCACCCCAGCCCCCTCCGTTCCTCCCGCCTGCAGCTGAAGGAGCACCCGGAGAAGGGCGTGTACGCGAAGGGGCTGTCGATGCACACAGTGCACAGCGTGGCCCAGTGCGAGCGCATCATGGAGACGGGCTGGAAGAACCGTTCTGTGGGCTACACCCTGATGAACAAAGACTCATCGCGCTCTCACTCCATCTTCACCATCAGCATCGAGATCTATGCTGTGGGTAGGTGGGACCAGGCAGGGTTAGGAAGCGCACCGTGATCCTCCTGGGGGGAGAGTGTCCTTCCCAGCCACTGCCCCCAAGGTGCCCCTGCCGCATCTCTGTTGGGTACAGCATGGTGGGAGCTGCCTGCCTTTGGACAGACAGCCTTGGCTTCTGATCTTGGCTCCACCACTTAGCAGCTGTGTGACCTCGGGCAACTTGCATACCCTCTCTGAGCCTCAGTGTGCTCACCTGTAAGATAGGCAGTTATAGCCATTCCTTCACGGGGTGGCTGTGTAGCTGAAATGAGCCCCTTGGTGAGCAGTGAGCATGCAGTGCCTGGTCTTAACTGTCCTCATTGCCGTGCGAGCTCACCTAGCCCCTCTCCTGGGTCTGTCTGCAGACGAACGGGGAAAGGACCACCTTCGGGCGGGCAAGCTGAACCTGGTGGACCTGGCAGGCAGTGAACGGCAGTCCAAGACAGGTGCCACAGGGGAGCGACTCAAGGAGGCCACCAAGATCAACCTTTCACTGTCGGCGCTGGGCAATGTCATCTCAGCTCTGGTGGACGGACGCTGCAAACACATTCCCTACCGGGACTCCAAGCTGACGCGGCTGCTGCAGGACTCCCTGGGCGGCAACACCAAGACGCTGATGGTGGCCTGCCTGTCGCCTGCCGACAACAACTATGACGAGACTCTGAGCACGCTGCGCTATGCCAACCGGGCCAAGAACATCAAGAACAAGCCGCGCATCAACGAGGACCCCAAGGACGCCCTTCTGCGCGAGTACCAGGAGGAGATCAAGAAGCTCAAGGCCATTCTGGCTCAGCAGATGAGCCCCAGCAACCTGTCAGGTGGGCAGCTGGGGGGCAAGGGCAGGCGGGGCCAGGGGTCCAGGAGAAAGGGTCTCTCCCTCTGTCTTTGTGCTTCCCATCTGAAGAAGATGGAAGCACATGCCTCACCTCCTCTCAGTTTCATGTGAGCGTAGCTTTCGAACAGTCAGGGAGAGCCTGCTTGGCAGTGGCCCGGGGAAGAGGCCAGTTTCCATTTGTCTGTCCCGTCGGCCCCCAGTTCTGTCATATGCTCTCTGCCTCCAGGCTGCAAATCCGTCACCCCACCTGTGTACCCCCTGCCTCTGTGGCAGCATCGTGAGGCTGTGCCACTTGGCAGCTGAGTGACTCACTCGTCCGCCACCCACCCCCGCTCCCAGTGAGGCACTGTGCTGTGCTCCCGCCCAGGCACTTGTTTGTCATCTGGCAGGTAGAAGTCTGCACCTGGAACCTAGACCTGTCCACCCACCCCACTACACATCTACTCATTGACTCCAGCCTGTCATCCATCTTTTTGTCTACCTGTCTGCCTACCCACCCATCCATCCCTCCGGAGTTCACTGAGCACCTCCTCTGTGGGTGGGCCTGTGCTGGGCACTGGGACACAGAGACAAACTAGACCCAGGCTTTTTTTCTCTCATGGAGTCCCAGGTCTCCATGACAGTCATAGCCCAGGAAGACAGTTCAAGGGCAGAGAGCCAGCTGCACAGGGCACTGTGGGGCAGAAAGGAGTACATGACCAAGAGTGCCTGGGCAGGAGTCAGTCAGGGAAGGCTTCACAGAGGAGGGGGTAATGGAGCAGAGTTTGGGCAGATGAGAAGTCTCCCTGCTGAATAAGATGGGGAGGGGCCAGTGTGTTTCGAGTCACCCAAAGCTGTAAGGCGTGTTTGGGAACTACACGTGCTTCTGCTGGCTGCGTGGTGAGGATGGTGTGGGAGATGGTCATGCTGAAGGTGTCAGGGGCTGGAGTGGAGAGGTCTTGGCCATCCCAGTGAGAGATATGACATTGGCCACCTGCCTTCCTCCTCTTGCCCTACTCCCCAGCCCTGACCCTGCTCACCCCAAGACTGGTAAGGGGAGTTAGGTGGAGGAATGGTAAGAGACAAGAAGGGGGTAAGGGTGGCTCTGATGGTGGCTCCCCAAACCCAGCAGCTAAGGTTTGGAAAGCTTTTCAGTGGTTGTCATGGCAGCCATACAAGGCAGGGGCTTTTAGTGTCCCCTCTTCCTGGATTAGGAGTGTGAAGCTCAGCAAGCAGGAACGACCCATATCAGGCAGAGAGCTGAGAGTGTGCTCTAGTTTGAAAACTGCTGGAATGCAAAATACCAGAAATGGAACAGCTTTTAAAAGGGGGGAGTTTATTAAGTTGCATGTTTACAGTTCTAAGCTGTGAAAATGTCCAAATTAAAACAAGTCTATAGAAACGTCCAATCTAAGGCATCCAGAGAAAGATACGGTGATTCAAGAGGGCAGTTGACGTTCGGGATTTCTCTCTCAACTGGAAAGGCACATGGTGAACATGGCGACATCTGCTAGCTTTCTCTCCAGGCTTCTTGTCTCATGAAGCTCCACAGGCGGTGTTTTCCTTCTTCAACTCCAAAGTCTCTGGCTGCATGGGCTCTGGTGTCTCTTAAACTTTTTCCAAAATGATTGCCTCTTAAAGAGCTCCAGTAAGCAGCCTCACCTTAAATAGATAGGTCACCTCTCCATGGAAACAATTGAAAAGCTTCCACCCAGCAATATTGAATGAGGATTTGAAGAACTTGGCTTTTCTGGGTACACAACAGATTTAAACCAGTACAGAGTGGAATCGTTAATAACCAGTTCCTGTCCTGGCTCCTTGTGCAGGTGACTTAGCTCCTCTGAGCTTCCATTTCCTCCTCTGTAAAATAGGGACAGCAGCACTGCCTGATTATTGTGAGGCATTTGGGAGAGCTCCTGAGATCACGTACATGTGGACTCAGCACGAGGCGTTGGATGGTGCTCTAATTTTATGGTTGGCCTCGCAGCAGGAGTGTCTGCCTCAGAGCCCTGTGCGTGTTCTCCACACCCTACTTAGGATTCAGCAGAGCTCTCAGACCTAGTCTCTCCCTGCCGCTGGCATATTTTTCTCTTTCCCTTTTAACCAAACTTGAAACCTCTGTCCACCTTCCCTAGTTCCAGTTCTTCTCTCCCTACTTTCTCTTGCCTCTCGCCCAGGCAGGCTTTTGTGCCCATATCCTACTGCATCTGCTCCTGTCAGGTCAGTCCACAGTCTGTCCTCATGGTACTTGCCCTCCTAGCATCAGGTGACCCTGCTGGTCTCCTCCCTTGTCCTGAGACCCTTGCTTCCCGTTCACTGCTCCTTCCTGCTTCTCCTCCTGCCTCTCCGGCTTCTCCTTCTCAGTCCCTGGGATGCAGCTTCCTCCTCTTCCATCCTCTTAACTCCAGACTATCCCGGGCTGGTCCTCTATCCTCTGTACTCCCCACATCCGCTCCTGAGGCGGTCTCGTCTGCTCTCACACCTTTACGTGCCGTCTCTAGGCTCCCGACCTTGCGTGTGGACCTCCAGCTTGGGCGTCTGCTCTGAATGTCTGACATCATCCTCCATCTGTCTAATAAGCATTTCAACTCTAACATGGCCCACGCTGAGCTCTTTTATTTAAAATGCAATTTTATTGAGATATATTATTTATTCACATGCCATATAATCATCCAAATTGACAATTAGTGGTTCACAGTATCATCATATAGCTGTGCATTGGTTATCACAATAGATTTTTGCATATTTTTCATTACTCCAAAAGCAACAAAAATAAGAATAAAAGTAAAAAAGAACACACAAAACATCCCATGCCCTCCTCCCTCTTATTATGTATTTATTTCTTGTCTTTTTTTTTTCTTACTCATCTGTCCATGCACTGGATGAAGGGAATGTCAGTCACAAGGTTTTCACACTCACATGGTCACACCTTAAAAGCTCTAGCGTTATTCAGTCATCTTCAGGAATCAAGGTTATAGGATCACAGTTCAACAGTTTCAGGTATTTCCCTCTAGCTACTCCAATACATTAAAAACTGAAAAAGGATATTTGCGTACTGCATAAGAACCTCCAGAATGACCTCTCAACTCTGAAATCTCTCAGCCACTGAAACTGTACTTTGTCTAATTTCTCTTCCCATTTTGGTCAAGAAGGCTTTCTCAATCCCATGATGCCAGGGCCAGGCTTATCCCCAGGAGTCCTGTCCCAGGAGTCCTGTCCCCCGTGGCCAGAGAGATTTACACCCCAGGGAGTCATGTCCCACGTAGTGGGGAGGGCAGTGCTGAGCTCTTAGTCTCCCCCTGAACCTACTTTTCCTGCAGCCATCCCATACACCTTCCAGGTGCCTGTTCAGACCACAAACCTTGGCGTCATCCTTGGCTTCTTGCTTGCTCTCAAACCCGCATCCAATCCATCAGGTAAATCTTATTGGTTTTGCCTTCAAAACAGGTCCAGAATCTGTCCCTTGTCACCACCCTACTGCCACCACTCTGGCCTAAGCCTGAATTACTGCAGAGGGCCCCTAACTGGCCCGTGGCTCCTGCTCTTCCCCACTTCGATATGTTCTCCACAAAGTTCCTGTTAAAATGAAAGTCAGGTCCTGTCACTTCCCTGCTCAAACCTCAGTGGCCCCCTTTTAACCCAGCATAAAAGCCACAGTCCCCACAACAGTCCCCATAGCCCTCATGATCTGGTTTGTTACCTCTCGGACCTTCTGTCCTCCTGTTCTCCCCCGACTTGCTCCATTCCAGCCACACTGGCCTCCTCCTGGTTCCTGGAACAGTCCAGGCCTAAGCCTGCCTCAAGGCCTTTGACCTCACCACTCGCCTCTGGAAAGCTTTTCCCCAAGGTCTCTTCCTGCCTCCTTCCCTCATTTCCTTCCAGTTCCTGCTTTCCAATCATCTTGTCAGAGAAGTCTTCCCTGACCACCCTGTTTGAATTGCAAACCTTCCTCCTGGTTCATGCTTCTGAGCATCCTCCCTGTTTTCTTTTTCTACTTAGTACATATCACCTTCTAACATTATGTGTATTTTACTTATTTATTTTGCTTGCCTTTCTCCTCCAATTGAAAACTCAATGTGGGCTGGAGTTTTGTCTGCTTCATTCAGTGCTGCATCTCGGTGCCTAGAATAGGTCAATGCTCAACAATTGTGTGCTCAATGACTGAATAAATCAGCACTTTACATAGAGACATGTTGAAATTAAGTTTTCAAACTTAGTTTGAATTCTTTTATGGACAGTGCATGGGCTCATCTTTTTACTGATTTCTGCTTGGTTCCCGCAAACCCAGTGACCTGCTCTCTGTTCTCCTCCCAGCGCTGCTGTCCAACCAGGTATCCCTCGATCCAGTCCAGGTGGAGGAGAAGCCATTGCTCCCGCCAGTGATCCAGCATGACACCGAGGCCGAGAAGCAGCTGATCCGGGAGGTGAGACCCCGGGCAGATGGGAGAGGGAGTGGGCAGGTGGGACCCAGCAGGAGGGGAAGGACAGCTGCTTTGGGCCAAAGAGGGCCCGACTCCAGCACGATATCCGGTAACCTTCACCCTCTCCCTTGAGTTGGTGCCACAGTCCCCCTCTTGCAGCTGAGAAAGTTGAGGCCCAGATAGGTGCCAAGATCACAGAGTAAGAACTGGAATTTGAACTTGGGTTCCCGAGCCAGAGTGCAATTCGTCCTACCCACTGCCTGCCTGGGGAGAATAAGGAGGGTGTGGGACATCTCCAGGAGGCTTCTGGCTCTGGCTGCTGTCCTCATGAAGGAAAGAGTCAAGAACCACTGGTGCTATCTAAAACTCTGAGGGCCTGCCATGCTTGTGCCCTTTGCGTGTATGTGTGTGTGTGTGCATACGTGCATGTCCACATGTGTGTTTGTTCCCTCTTCTCAATACCGAAGGAAGGGACTGATGGAAGTGGAGGGAGCATTCCTGGCAGTGAGGCTGGCTGTGCAAGGCGAGGAGGTCAGAGTGGAAAGTGGAGTTGGTCCCTTGGCAGAAGCTGAGAGCACGAGTCCTCTGGACAGTGAGGAGGTCCCCTTTTGACAAATGGGGAAGTGGGATGTTGGCCACTAGGTAAAAGCTTTCACCTGGGCACCTGGGCCCTCTCCCACGTGTGCCTCCCAACATCCCTGGGGAACTGCAGGGCAGGTAACACCCCCAGTTTACAGGTGCAGAGCTGATCCCCAGACTGGGGACTCCTACAGTCCTGTGCCAGAGCCCCTGAACTCTCAGCTTGGCTCTGTCCCTGCTTCCGGAAGTTTCCTGCCATTTGAAGGCCACATTCTGAAACTGGAACATGTGGTGGCGTTTGATGTTTGATTTAGAGAATGCCAGGCAGGGACAGCATTTGCAGGGGCAGGATCCTGGCTGTGTCCCCCACTAGCCTCTGCCACTGAAGTATGACCTAAGACTGCAGGGACTTGGGGCAGGCTGTGGGCTGGAGGGCTGAGAGCTTCCCAGGTGCTGCCTGGTGACAGGCGGAGAGGAGACCATCCTGGCCCCTGTGCAGGTTCTGGAGGCTTATACCTGCTCACTCTGCTAGGACAGGGTCTGGGTGGCAGTCCAACTCTGGAGTCCTGGGCCTGGCTTCTGGGGAGGTGCTGGGAAGGAGGGGTCTGTGGGGGATGGCTGAGTACAAGGTCACAGAAATGAGAGAAGTCATGCTTTGCGGTTCAGAATGGGAATGGGATCATGTAGTGACCTGTGGACTTCGTTCTCAAGTCGAGCTGGGGACGAGAGAGCTGTCCGGGGGGGACAGAAACTCTGCCCCAAGGAAGCACGGATGGGCCTGTACAAGCACCCTGGTTGTCTAGTTGGGAGGGCACCACCACCCCCTAGTGGTCATCTGGGAGAAGAGCCTGTTCCCTGCTAGCCGATTTGAGCTGCCAGTGGTCCCAGGGTTCCTCTGCCCTGGGGAGGGGGTTGCCTGCGTCCTCCTCAGGGGCAGCCTGGTGGACACTGCATCAGAGCGCCACCACCTAGGCCCGCACCAGCCAATTTCTGTTCCGACCCTGGAGTTTGATCCATGAGCCAAGCTTGCAGGAAGAGTTGAGGACGTCTGTCCTCCCTCCATCCTATTTGTTCTTCTTCATGTTTATTGAGCACCTACTGTGTGCCTGGAGCTGTGCTTCCCTTCCCACTCCAGGGCCAGCAAAGGAAAGATGCAGATGGCACCAGGCCGGGCATCAGATCAGCCAGTGTGTGCCGGAACAGGGACGGCAAGGGGGATGGAGGGGGGACTAGAAGACTTCTAGGGTTCCTCCAGCTTCCTAGATTTGTATTCCCCAAGTTCATCTTTTACGGGCTCTATGATGGTCCAGCAGTCTGTTTGAGCTCTCTAAGCCTTTGCTTCCTTGTCCGTGCAATGGCTGCCTTAGCACCTTTTCTGTCTGCTTCACACAGACTGAAAGAGGATGAAATAGGGGCTAGGCTTCTCATGCTGGCTCATGTAATGAGTACCAGTCAGGAGTCGGGGGTATGGGTTTGTGCTCTAGCCACCCTTGTGATGGTCAACAAGCATTTTCTGAACATCTCCTAGGTATGGGCCCTGTAGCTGGAGGGGCATGTGGGCAAAGGTTTAATTAATTAATTAATTTTATTGGAAATAACAGAGTACATTTTGCAGACTGTTGGGAATGATGATCTAGCACTGAGGGAGAAGTCCGTGGTATAGAGGGAGGGGTGAGTGGACGAGCCGAGTCCTTGAGTGGGGCGAGGTTGGCTTCAGATGGCTCACCCACAGTCTCAAGGCAGGGCGCAGCTGGTGGGAAGACTTGCAGGCGGACGGGAAGACGTGC
>PVIY010022251.1:0-41111 GCA_004026745.1 Myrmecophaga tridactyla | reverse complement strand
ACCTAACAGCACTGGGATACAGATCCGAATGGACTGAAAGGGGAGATGTTAGAGTGTATCTATGGTAACAATATAAATTTGTAAAAAACCAAAATCCGTGGGGCTACACTGCCCAGTGAACCCTAAGTTAAGCCGCGGACTATAGTTACTAGTACAATTAGAAAAAAATGTGCTTTCATCAGCTGTGACAAGCGCACCACACCAGGGCAAGGTGGTGCGGGGGTGTGGCTGGGATGCCTGTATTTTATGCAGGATCGTTCTCTAAACCCACAACTTCTCTAATAAAGAAACAATACCAAACCCAAACCAGATCTTGCTATTGCCTTCATCGCACTGGGAAAAGCGTGCCATATTCTAAAAGGCCTGACCTCGTCTCACCCCAGCTGAGGTCCTCTAGAGCCCTCCAGGCCATGGCCACGGGGCCTCTCCCTGTTGCTCCTGCTGGCTGATCCGTGCCTCTCTCAGGCATAAACCTTCCTGGCTGCTGGCTACCTGCCCGGCATCGTACTAGGCGCAGGGCATGCCCAGGTGGTCGAAACAGGTGAGGGCCCTCCTCTCTCAGGCTTTATGTTCTGGCAGAGGACTGGTCACTAAACAGAAAAATATCAGGTGGTGGTAAGTGCTGTAAAGAAAACACGGTGATGTGATTGCACCTGCGGGGCGGGGTGTCTTATCTAGGTCAGCTGTCCCAGGGATGACATTTGAATGGAGACAGCCTGAGAAGGTTGGGAGGAGGGCAAGGGGAATTTCGGGGGAGACAGAGCAGCTAATGCAAAAAGCCCCGAGGCAGGAACCAGTTCCCCACAGAGGAGACCAGATGCCAGGAACCAGGGAGTGAGGGAGGGTTTCAAGCCAGGAGGGCAGAGAGGCAGGAGCTCCCATTACTATAGCTGTGTAACAAATGGCCCCCAAACTGCTAGGGTAGAATGGTGATCATCTTCCTTGGCTCATAGTTCTGTGGGTCAGGAATTTGTTTAGGGCTTGGCTAGGTAGTTCTTGCTTGGGGGTGGGGTAGGTGGGGGGTCTCCTGCAGTAGCCATCAGGTGTTGGTGGGGACTGGCTGACCTGGGCTGTCCCTGGCATTGCTCACCTGAGGCTCCTGGCATCGTGGTCTTGGGGGAGTTGGGCTTCTTTTTCATTATTTTTTATTGTGGATCTAATGTATGAATTCATATAAACCCTAAAATTTGCCATTTGAACCACTTTTATTTTTAAATATACAATTCAGTGAGATTGCATTTACAACTTTGTGCTACCGTGACATGACCAAAACCTTGTCGTCACTCCCAGCAGACACTCTGCACCATTAACTCCCCGCCCCCCGCCCCCCATCCCCTGGGACCCTCCATTCTACTTCCTGTCTGTATGGATTTGCCTGTTCTAGCTAGTTCACAGAAGGGGAATCATACAAGGCACATCCTTTTGGGTCTAGTTTCTTTCACCCCACTAGTTCATCCACACTGCAGCGTGGGCCAGCACTGCAGTTCCTCATGAGCCGAGTAATTCTCCATGTACGGACAGACCGCATTCGTTTATCCATTCAGGTTTTGATGGACCCCGGGGCTGAGCCCACCTTTTGTGTCTGGTGAATGCTGCTGCTGTGAATGTTGGTGCACACTTACCTGTTTGAGTCCCTGTTTTCAATTCTTATGTGTAGACAGGTAGGAGTGGAATTGCCAGGCCCAATGGCAATTCTTTGTTTGACTTTCTGAGGGACCCCCATATGGTCTTCCACGGCAGCCGCATGGAGCGCGACTTCTCAGATTTCTCCCAAGAGAGCAAGGCAGAAGCTACACGGCCTTTAAAGGCGCAGCTTCACGAGTCATGTGGCATTGCTCTTGTCAGACTCGGCTGGTCAGACTAATCAGGAACCCGCGCAGGTGCAAAGAGAGGGGGCGAGGCCCTCCACCCACCGTGGGATGTCGGGCCATGCGTTAAGGTGACAACGGGATGAGCTTCCTCTGTTAAACAGAGAGAGGAAATGACACTTACAGGCAGAAGGACTTGCCCAGGTTACACACAGAGCGGGTGCTGGGACTGAGATGTCAGCGGGCCCAGTGCTTTCTCTTCCCCGTCTCTCTGACCCGGCTCCACGCCCGGCACCTGGACCGAAGCTTCAGGATTAGGGTTCTCATCACCTGCGAGCTTTGGCTCCAAGGTCTCCTCAGTGAGGCCTTTCTTAACTCCCCCACTGAAACAGGACCCCCTCCTCAATTTGAGGCCCTGCCTTGTTGCCTTCGCAGACCTCATCACCGGCTCAAGTTCAGTTGGTACTTGCTGATCCGCTGATCTGGGTTTGTGACCCCCACATCAGCACTCTCGGTGCTTTCGTGGTCATTCCTAGATGTGCACAGCGTGGGGAAGGGTCCGAGTCGCCCCTGGGCACGTTCCCTGCTGCGTGGAGCCAGGTGTCGCTCTGCCTTCTCCTCTTGACTCTCACACTGCAAACGAGGGTCCTGCTTTGATTTTTTTTTTTTTTGCATTTTTGTGGGTGATTTTGCTGTTTAAAATGACCCCCAGCGTAGTGCCGAGGTGCCATTCAGCGCTTCTGAGCACGAGAAGGCGGCGATGTGCCCGATGGCGGGGAAAATGCGTGTCAGGTCAGCTTCGTCCAGCGCGAGGTACAGCACTGCTGGCCGCCAGCCACTGTTAACCAACCGACGACACGCCCAGTGCGGGGTCTTTAAATGCAAACACACACGGAGCAGGGTTATGTCTCGAGAGGTTGAAGGGAACGCTGTGCCCAGAGGCCCCCGGAAGCCTGCCCTGGAAGCAGGGGTTCTGCACGTGCCTGTTCAGTGACTGTGTGACGTGACACATCGCGACGGTGCTGGCTCGGGGATCTGCCGTCCGCGGTCTGTGTATCTCTTTACTGTCTGGCTCCCCCACTCTCCAGGCCCGCGGCCGTCCCCTTCACAGCTGTATCACAGCGGCCAGGCGGGGCCTTGGCCCACCGCGGCATTCCAGGAATCCTTGGTGGATGACTGTATGGAAAGTCTGGGCCCGAAGCACGCGGTATTCCAACACTGCTGAGCTTCACTGCACGCCGGGCACCTCAGACGGGAGCAGAGCCATAGACAGAGGCTGGGGGAGGGAGGGCAGCCGTTCCGCACAGCCAGGGTTCAAGCAGAGGGCTGGGTTATTTTCCCACCCATGACAGCTCTCTCTCCCCAGCCCCGGGGAGGTAGCACCCGCGAGGGTTTAGTCCAGGGAGGGGCCCCACTAGTACCCCCTCGGAGAATGCTTACTAAAATACTGTGTTTGTTCAGAGCGCATCTCAAGTTCTTGAAAGCAGACACATGGACTCGTGTTGATCACACACCGTCACAGCGATGCCTAATATTCAGGCAGGGGAATGGAGGCTGGAGAAGAAAGGGAACAAATAAGAGAAGTTAACAAAGAAAAGCAACTTCCGGTACAGTTGTCTCGGGGAAAGCGGAGCTGCCTGCTCGGCAGGGAGAATCTTGCAGGGGGCTCTGCAGTTTGCCCGTCCTCCCAGGTGCCCATGGCTCCAGTGACGTCCCCCCTCCCCCCGGGAAGTGCATCAGAGTTGTGCCGAGGGGGCTTCCCTGCTAGGATGGGACAGGAGAAGCCGGCCTCGGAGCTGCCAGGGACTTCCCTGGCCACCAGCAGAGTGGCCTCCCTGGGCCCCAGGCTCTGCCCGGGCCCTGTGAGGCTGTGACGGGGGGCTCCCCCGGGTCGGGGGCCTCAGCTGTTATCCTACAGGAGCCACCAGGGCCTTGGAGTAACAATCGATGCTGAGGGGCAGTGAGAGCACCAAATTGTCGTTTGCCCAGAATTTCTGCAACTTACTTTTGGCTCAGGTTCCTCTCCCTCCAGCCCCCAATTTTGGAGAAAATCCATTTCTTCCCTACCAATCTATAGCTCTGGAATGTTATTCTTTCCTCTTGCCTTTCTTCTGGTTTTAGATATTAAAAGTGTATAACACACGCACACATGCACACACACAATCAAGCACTATATAATCACTTGTCCTGGTTTCTCTACTCTTTGCAATCGCAGTAGAGAACTTGGAGAAGTAAAAGAGTTTGCGAGCTGCCCACACGGCCAGGCACTGCAGGTTTAGGATTCTAGCATCTGCAAATTTCAGGGTCAGGCGAGATCTAAAGCAATGGTGGCTGAAAGCAATGTGCAGGCCACTCCTGCTTTGCCAAGTGTTTACGTGTCTGCAACAAGACAAATACAGAGATAAGCATCTAGGAACTTGTTCAATAATTTGACGTTTTGACAACATCCAAGAGTGGATTCAGTGGGCTTGTCCCCTGTTTGACAGAACAGACTGGAAAGGAAACCAAAACGTGGTCCTTGACTGCAGATAGTCTGAAAAACGCTGGAACGAAGAACTTACCTAGCGAGCGACACCTAGAAACCCAAGAGTCAACGACAAAACTGTTATGAAAAATCAGAGAATGCTATAAGATGGCTTAATATTTTAAAAAAATAGCAGGATTCCTATATAAAAATAAAGCTCCTTAGAAAATATGAGGGAAGACAAAGCTGAAAATTCCCTGGAATAAACTAACTAAAAAATGTGCAAAATCTGTATGAGTGATTTAAGAACTAGAAGACACAAGAAACTCTCTTGAAATCGGGTTGTTTGGGGCGGTTCAGAAAGATCCTGACTCATTTTGCAATAGGCCGTACAGCTTCCAAGAAGGCCTAGGTGTGGTCCCAGGAACTTGTGGCTTCTTGAAGCGCTCTGTGGCTGGAGTCTCGATCTCTAAAATGGAAGAGAAAACCGGAGCCTCGAAGACTTGGCAGAGACGCTGGGGCTGGCTGGGAAAGCTCTGACTCAGGGATGAGAATCTCTGCCTGGGAAGGAAACTTGGAGACAAGTCCTCAGGCTTTCCCGTCTTCCACGAACGTTTCTGAGAAGAGTGGGGTGTAGACACGTGCCTGTCTCACCAGGGGCCTCTCAGTAGATGGTGGCGGTGGTTTCTGGGGTGAGGAGCTGAGAGGCTGGGGCTGGTGCTGGGAGGGAGGTTGAAATTTCACTGTTTATGGTTTTGTTCCTTTTGAATTTTGTCCCATGTACAAATATTACCCATTCGAGAAAATTAATTAAAAAAAAACCCTCCTGAGTGTAGTCTTTTCACTTTGTTAATGACAGCACAGGCCCCAGAAGGTCAGCAATTTTGTTAGCAACATCAAGCTTATTAACGAAAACGTCAGGACTCGAACCCAGGACTCCAAACCGCTGGCTCTACCATCCTATTTAATCACTGTGGCTGAGGCATTGGGTCTCCGAACCCGTGGACCAGAATTCATTCAGTTATTCAAGAAATGTTCAGGGGAGACGTCTTATGAGCCAGGCACAGGGCCGGATGTTTGGGATTCATCTTTGGACAAAACAAACCAAGTGCCTCTGCCCGGAGAGCTGCCATGCTTTTAGGAGAGAGAGATGGTGAACAGCCCGCTCAGAGAGAAGCACATCTGAGGCTGCAGGGGGATCTGGAGGCTGGATCCCCCCTCCCGGGGAACTGAGCGTGGAGGTCAGAGCAGAGGCATGAGGGGCACAGGGGGGAGCAGCTGTGGGGTGGGCATGCAATCTTGGAGGGTTTCCCTGACTTGGCCAGGGGCTTCGCCTCCTACTGTCAGAGACGTGGGCACCCTGCAGGGTTCTGATCCAAATTGTGATGGGATCCGAGATGTTCTTTAAAAAGATGACTGTGTTAGGGTTCTCTAGAGAAACAGAGCCAGCAGGAGAGCTGTGTGCATATGAGATTCATAAAGGGGTCTCATACAACTGTGGGAATGGAAGAGTCCAAAATCCGTGAAGCTGACGGCTCCAATGAAGGTTCTGGACAGACTCCACAGGAGAGGCTGGCTGGCTGAAGAAGCAGTGAAAGGGTCTCTCTTCAACTGATTGAATTATCTTGTTGGTGGGAGCCCTGCCTTTGTTGATAGCAGATGCAATCAGCCACAGATGCAATCAACTGACCGACAATTTAATACACCAGCCTTCCCATTTATCATCCAGCCACAAAATGTCCTTGCAGCAAAGGTCAGGCCAATGCTTGCCTGACCAGACACCTGGGCATATCACCTGGCCAGGTTGATACCAGAACCCAACAATGACCTTGTTTGTTTTGTTGAAACAGATTAAAGGACCAGGGCAGAATCCAGAGACCCCCAGGGGGCTGCAGCGGCCACCCAGCTGGCAAGGAAGCGTGAGCAAGGGAGGGCCGGAGCTCTGGCCACATGTGAAGGCACGGATTGTGCTGTGTGTCGTGTGCAAGGGGCGGAGCCAAGGACGACATCAGTGTTTTGGCCTGAGCACCTGGAGGGGGTTGTTGTGAAAGCAGAGGGTTGAGGAGGGTCAGGGGAGAAGATGAGCTGTCCACCAAATATCACAGAGGAGCAGTCAAGGAGGCGGCTAGACAGAAGAGCAGAATCGAGGAGAGACTCTTGGACTGGAGAGCTATACTTAGGAGTTGCCAGCACGTGGGTTTAGGAATCAGATTAAGACCAATTTACTAAAACCTTCTAATGGTTGGGTTCCACACGAGTTGGAGAGGCAGACAAGAGGGTCTATCAGTTCGAATATTAACACGCATTTAAATCCTATGGCACGGGCAACACAAACCCTTCTAGTTCCAGGGAGAAGGCTTTCTAATTGTGCTCTAGCAATAGCAGGTAGGAAATAAAATAGATTCAGGTTCTGGAACTGTGGTTTTCAAGCTTTGCTTTCTTTTATCATCACGTGGGTGAGTTTTAACAATCCCGGTATCCAGCTCCTCCCAGCACAGATTAAAGCAGGTTCTCCTGGAGTCTCACATCAGCACTTTCTAAAGCTCCTCAGGGGTTTCCCAGGTGCAGACAGTTTTGAGAACCGGTGTGCTAGAGCAGAGCTTCTCAAACTTCATGCCGAATCTCAGGGCCTGCCTCAGCCTGCTGCATGTGCATCTGCATTTTACAAAGCCAAACAGAGTAGGGTGGACTGATCCTGTATGTCTGGTATCCTTCTAAGAGGGAGATCTGGGTGCACAGACAGACAGTGGGGAGAAAGCCCAGGGAAGAGGGGGACAGCAGGGACATGTTGTGTTTACAAGATGGTGGAGCATCCAGCTATATATACATCCAAAGGCATGTATAGTCTCTTAGAGTTGGAGAGGATTGCAGAGGGCGTTACTACATTCCTTCATCCTAGGTTGGAATCAGTTCTCATTTCCATGGAAGACAGTCAACCAATGTCTTTCAAACATTCCCAGTGATGGAAGTTTCCCACCAGTAAGGAATACCAGTTATTCAGAGGGTTTTGATGGCTTCCATTCTTCCTTATCCTGAACCAGTATGTGTGTCCCTGGTAAACAAAATGATAAATAGGATAGAGCCAAGAAGAAAACTGCCAAGTCTCAAGACCTTTCTCTGGGTTGACATCAATCCATTAATCAAAGCTCTGCATTTGGCCATCTGACCCCTTGAAAATCCATCTCACTTGACTGTCCTCCAGCCCATTTTTGTCTGACTCGTCATTGAAATATTATGACTTTGTCAAATGTCTGGCTGATATCCCAATATGCTACTCTTTAGTCTTTTCCACTCTCAGTAAGGGAGACGAGCTCTCTTTGGTGTGAATTATCTTGGAGGCCAGGCTGACTCCTAGACCATTTGTGTCTTCTTCTTCCAGTGCGTCCAAGATTTTGGAATCTTTGCTCAGCCATAGAACTAGAGTTCTGCCTTTCCTTGATTTCTTTTTTAATTACTAGAATTTCATTTTCGCACAGGCACCAGGAATCGAACCTGGGTCTCTGGCATGGCAGGCGAGAACTCTACCTGCTGAGCCACCATGGCCTGCCCACTAGACTTTGTTTTTAAAGGCAGTTTTAGGTTTAGAGAAAAACTACAGAGAGTACAGAGTTCCCATATGCCTCCCCCCCACCCAGTTTCCTCTACTACTAACATCTACTATTAGCATTCCTGTGGTTCATTTGTTTCAATTGATGAGCCAGTCTCCACACATTATTGGTAAGTCAAGTCCACAGTTACATTACATTAGGGTTCACTCTGTCGTACTGTTCTGTGGGTTTTGACAAACGCATCATGTCACGTGTCCACCATTGCAGTATCATCTAGAACAGTTTTACGGCTCTAAAAAATGCCCCTGCTCCACCTATTCTTCCCCCTCCCCCCTGAGACCCTGGCAACCACTGAGCTTTTCATTGTCTCTATAGTTTTGCGTTTTCAAGAATGCCATATAGATGAATCATACCTTATGCAGCCTGTTCACACTGACTTCTTTTACTTAGCAATCTGCACTTACGAGTCCTCCGTGTCCTTTTTGTGGCTTGATGGCTCATTTCTTTTTATCAGGGAACAATACTCCATTGTAGGGATGTACCTTCTTTGCTTTTTGAAAGATGGGACATCTGTTGCTCTCTCCTCTGCAGGCACTGTCCCGTTCTCGGGGCTCTCTGAAGACAGGGACCACATCTGTCACAGCCACCGCCCTGCATGCTGCGGGGTCTCCAGGGCCTGGCAGGGAGGACCTGCTCAACTGTGTTGGCCCTTACTGAACTGGATTAATTCTGCAATCCCGTTTTTACAAATTCTGCCATGCCGGTCATCATTCCTAACCTGTCTCCTGCTTTAGTTATTCTTCAAAATAGCATCTTTCCCCGCTCTGACTACTAATCAAAGAAAAATCATCCACAATTCCAGTGTGCGAAGGTTAGGATCAGCCACATTTTCTTCCTGAGGTTTGGGCTCAGATTTCTATCTTCTGTAGGATGTCTCCACCTGGCCATCTCTAAAACATCTCAAACTCTCCCTGACCCCAACTTCTCCCTTCACACTGCTCTTGGACTGGCCAACCCCATCACCATCCACCCAGGAAAGAAACCTTGCATAATCTTCTTCTTGGCACTGATGTTAACTCTTCATCAGAAGCTGCCCAGCCTTGCACCTTGGAATGTGGTTCTTCTCCATTATCCAGCCTCCTGGGACTCCAAAGCAGCCCCTTATCTGAATGGTTGCTACAACCTTCTTACTGGTCTCCTAAACTTTAATTCCTCCCATTGGGGCAATCTAATCTCGACTTTGCTGCTGAGTTAAGGCCATATGACCCTCCGCTCAAAAACCTTCAATGACACCATTTTCTACAGAAAAATCCAGCATGGTATTCACAGCTCCGTGTCATTTGGTGCAATCTCTGTTTTCAACCTCATTACCTGCTGTATTAGTTAGGATTCTCTAGAGAAACAGAATCAACAGGGAACACTTGCAAATACAAAATTTATAAAAGTGTCTCACGTGACCACCGGAATGCAGAGTCCAAAATCCGCAGAGTAGGCTGTGAAGCCGACGACTCCAATGGAGGGTCTGGACGAACGCCACAGGAGAGGCTCACCAGCTGAAACAGGAAGAGCCTGTCTCTTCTGAATCCTCCTATAAGGCTTTCAGTGATTAGATTAAGCATCACTCATTGCAGAAGCCACGCCCCTTTGGCTGATTACAAATGGAATCAGCTGTGGATGCAGCTGACGTGATCATGATTTAATTCTATGAAATGTCCTCATTGCAACAGACAGGCCAGCACTTGCCCAACCACCACTTGGCCAAGTTGACACATGAACCTGACCATGACACCTGCCGTTACCAGAGGTCCTACACAAATGCCACCTCCTTCAGGAAGCCTTCCTTAATCTCAGCTGTCAAAATTAACCAACCCCTGTCTCCATTCTCCCATGGTGCTTTGGCTAGGTATCTTTAACAGTCCTTACCAATCATTTCACGGTTTCTTACATATGTAACGTGCATCCTTCCTAGATGGTGGATTATTGATGTCGGGGGCAGTTTCATCTATCTTTGTAGGACTCAAGAGAATCACATTATCTTTCAGGTTGATTTCTTCATGTAATTAATTTGGGCTGGGAAACCTGAACTCTTAAAATAGGGCTATGCTCCTTTGGTATTGCCTTGCCCATCTGGAGCTTCAGTATTCTTTAAAGAAAAAAAGTTGTTGATTAATTGGAATGGAAATGTTATATGGGTCCCCCGTTTGTCTAATCCTTGAGGAACTGCCTATCCCTCCCCATTGGGTACAGTGCTTTGGGGTGGGGTGGAGTGGGGACTTTTTAGAATCACGGGTCTGCTCTCCCCAAGCCAGACCCAATATTAGGGGTTTGCTCCCCCTGTGGGGTTAGATAATAATTAGATTTTTGAAAATTAGGATATGATGGAAATTCCAGGATTCCAAAGTGCTTCTGCAATCTTTTTATTCCCTATCAAACACTACGCTAAGCCCTGTTTAGATGTTTTCCATCGTGCTTCCCGCTTTCTGCCTGAGGTGGGCCTCATCTCCTGTCTGAACAGCCTGAACCTTGGAGCTGGCCTACCTGGCGCAGGTATGGACATTTTGGTGTGGCAGAACCACGCTTCCCGATGGAGAAGTGGGGGCAAACCTACTTGTAACAGTCTCATTTTGAAACACCGTGAGGGTAAGTTTCCCTCTGGAATCATCATAAGAGTAAACAAGCAAAATCTCTAAAGGGTGAATTTTAGTAGGAGAATTTGCAGACTTATATTCTTTTTCTTTGTCCCAGCATGTAAGTTAGCTTCCAGGAAAGGTGACTTGCTTTGGAACACTGGCAACGGTTTATTAACACAGCTGTTCCCTCAAAAAAAAGAGAGTCACCATTTGTAACTTCGTGGCTGTGATTCTTGCTTCTTGACTCTTAAGCTGCCTTAGTACTTGCCCATTTCTAAGTGTGGTTCTCCAGATTCTTGTGGACCCAGGGAGTCTTAGACAGATTATGGATGAATTTACATGCGGGGGGGGGGAATCCCCTGCAAAGATAGGCACCCCACATCTAATCTGTGGCTCCATGGCGTCATCAGTGTCTCCCTGAATTTCTGCTCCACAATCCTCAAAAATATGGCTTCCATCCTCAAGGCTACCTAATGGACACAGGATTGCTGCTGCAGCACCAGCCATCACTTTGATATTCCAGAGAGAAGGAAGGAGGAAGGGAGGAGAGCCAAAATGACATGGTCATTGTAGTCAGCCACTTAAAAAATCTTTCCCAGAATTCCAATCTTCTATTTACATCTTAATATAAAAATTTCACATGATCATCCCAAGTTTAAAAGAAAGATGAGAAGTGCAATTTAACTGGACACTTTCCTGTTCTAAAAGCCAATGGATACTGGGTAGGCAAGTTGTGTTCTGTGCCCCAAACTCTAAGATCCTTCCTATGATTTCTTTTTGCTTAGATTAGTTATTTTCTGTGATTTTCAACAAGGAAGACCGATGCCTTAATTTATTTTTTCCTTATTCCAAAAACATTGCATTTAAATTTATTGTGGGCAATAAGAAGGGGGGGTGGTGGTGGGAAATATAGGTAAGAAAAAAAAACAGAGAAGAAAAATCACCTGTAATTCCACTCACTAGAGATAAATATCATTACTAATTTATTCATAACAGTGAATATTCAACTAACTAGTTAATTTTCTGGCTTTTTTTTACTTTTTTTTTTTGCATGGGCAGGCACTGGGAATTGAACCCGGGTCTCCGGCATGGCAGGCAAGAACTCTGCCTGCTGAGGCACCGGGCCCACCCTTTTTTCAAATAGACAAAATCTTAAAGGAATCCTCACTTCATGAAACAGATAAAAATGAAGCTGCTTGGAGTGGGGCAGACCCTTCTCCGTGGGTCTCCTCTTCCCTTTGCTAAATTTATAACTCATTTGCAAACAACCATTTTAAAGGGCTGTCCAGTGGTCATTTTGTGCATATATATGCTCTAATTTATTTAACGGGTCCCCTGCTGACGGACACTTGGGTTGTTACCACCTTTTGTGGGTGCGGACACAGGCTGCGACGTGCACGCTCTGTGCTTTTCCCTCCGTCTTTCCGGGCTGGCTTCCACGCGAGGGCTCCTGCGTGCCTTGGAGGAGTGATGGGGCCGTGGGGATTCAGCCGCTCCTCCTCTCCCCAAGGGAAACCCCTGGCCTGACGTCAACACCGGAGAACGGCTCCGCCTGCTGTTTACATTTGGTATAAGTGTATCATCCCGGATGTTCACTTTTACGCCGGGCTCCATTTGGTCCACGTGACTATTACGAGATTCATCCCCCTCGTGGTGTGGAGCCGCTCCTTGCTCAGCCTGGCGCTGTGTGAACACACCACCACTGATCCCTTCTCTTACTGCTGGACGCTTGAGCTCTTTCCAGTTTCAGCTGTTATGGCGAACACGTGTGGGTGTGTGTCTGAGTGTGCTTCTGAATGTTCCGGTGCGTGTGTGCATGTGAGCATGGGAGCATGTGCCTGAGTGTGAACATGTGAGTGTGAGCGTGTGCCTGAGCGTGAACATGGGTGTATGAGTGTGCCTGAGTGTGAACATGTGAGCATGTGCCTAAGTGTGAACACGTGACGGTATGAGTGAGCCCGTGTGAACATGTGAGTGTGGGTGTGTGAGTGTGAACATGTGAGTGTGGGCATGTCTGAGTGTGAACATGAGTGTGAGAGTATGTGCCTGAGTGTGAACATGTGTGCATGTGTGAGTGTGTGTGTTTGGTGGAACTTTGGATCCAGCACCCATCCAGGGGTTCTGATTTTAAGAGTTGCTGTTCTGAGCCATTATTTTTTTTGCCTGACTCTTGCACTGTTATTTGGCTCTTTTGCCTCTGGTGGATTTTTCTCTCATTTTTTATTGTGGTTTTATACATATAATCACAAAATCTGCCATGTGAACCATTTTGAAGTGCACAATTCAGTGGCATTAATTATATTCACAACTCTGTGCCACCATCGCCACCATCCATTACCACAGCTTTCTTCATCACCCCAAACAAAAACTGTCCCCATTAAGCAATTCCCTCCAGCCCCTGCTAACCTTTCATTTACTTTCTGCCTCTATAAATGTACTTATTTTAGATATTTCATATAAGTAGGATCATATGATATCTGTCCTTTTGGGTCTGACTTCTTTCACTTAGGGTAATGCTTTCGAGGCTTACGCATGGGGTAGCAAGGACCGGAAATTGATTTCCATGTCCCCTGGTATGGAGACCCCCCTTTTGTTTATCCATTCATCTGTCGGTGGGCACGTGTGTCGCTTCTGCCTTTTGTGCTGCTGAGAATGTTTGTGTACGAGTGTCTGCCTAAGTCCTACTTTCAGTGCCCTCAGGTCTGGTACATGCTTTTTGGTGTACATATGCAAATACATGCTGTTGCGTGTACATCTAGTGGAATTGCCAGGTCTTGGGTATTTATTAGGTGCCCCTAACTAGTTTCCAAAGTGGGGTCCACTGCTTATACCCTCACCAGCAGCGCAGGAGTTCTTTTTTTTTAACATGGGCAGGCACCGGGAATCGAACCCGGGTTCTCTCTCATGGCAGGCAAGCGTTCTTGCCGCTGAGCCACCGTGGCCCGCCCAGGAGTTCTTTTTTAACCTCACTGACGCGCGGTATTTTGAACTTCCATTTTGTAATTCAATCGCAAAGCAGGGGATCATCACTTTCAATATTCTGTAAATTCTGGGTTGCAGCTGCTTCTTGGAACTCCTTTGTGTGAATTGGAAGAGGACATCCATTCCTTAACTTCCATCAGTTGAAAATTATTTTAGAGGATGGCGTGTTACTGCCCTCTGCTGGACGGCTGCGGAAAATCATCGACTCGTGGGGCCTGCCATAGAAAGGGCCGCTCTCGGGTGGGGGGCCTTGGGCAGTGCAGCCCCTGGACAACCGCACAAGCTGACTGTGGCCCTCTCGCTGCTTGTCCACACACACTGGAGGTGACAGTGAGGACTGGGTGCCGAAGGCCCAGTGGAAACTTTCTTTCAAGGGCTGATCTGGCCTGCAGGGGCATTCTATTCGACCCAGAGTATTAAAAAAAAAAAAAACACAAACCAAAATTTTACAAAAACCTAGGGGCTTTCATCCCCCAAATATGGAAGAATCTGAAAAAGAAGTCAGAGAAGCTAAAGAAATTGGGCCCTCATTCCCAAATGGTAACTTTGCCTATGTCTCTAGTTAGCCTCACCATGCCCTAGTCACCATAGTCTCCACAACCCCAGGGCCTCTGTCAATGGCAGCAGCAAACCTGAAACCTGATAATTCCTTCTTCCAGTGGCTCCACTTATTATGCTCTCTGCCTTGCTGCTATGAGCATGTGAGTTTGCAATCACTAATCTTGACATTGATAAGGGAAAAACTCCAAAGGGATCATAGGGTTGTGAGATAAAGTAACTTCCATTTCCTTTTTGTGGAGTGAAAAACTCATCTGACAAGGTTCTCCGGATCTATAGTGCTGTAAGGCTAGAGATTAGAGTTTCCAGGCAGGTCCCACACAAAGGACTTGGTCCTCCCTGAAGCTGTTGACCAAGAAACTGTCAACCCAAGGAAATGTGGGTGGAGGAGGAGGTCGTGGTAGGAGGGGCGGGATGAGCTGGTGAGGGAAGGAGGCTGCCTCTGGGCCCTGCTCAGAAACCCTTCGTGTTTCCAGGGATTGGGGCTGGGCGAGGCAGCTTAATAAGTGGTGAGGCTGAAACAGAATAGAAAGTTCCAAATCTATAAGTTACATAGCTCTAAACCAGTCTCTTGAGTAGCCCAAGAATTTTTCACATTTTGGCTTTTTTTAATTTTTGCATCTAGTAGTCAAATCAACTAGCCAGGAAGGAATTATCTTCATCGTTAAATGAGAATGTGCCAACCAACACCGATGTTTCTGAGCACCGACCATTTCATCTGCTCTTCACAATGACCCTCTCTATCCCATAGGAGATGCTATTGGTTTCATTTACAGACTTAGTTTACAGATAAGCAAAGTGAAGCCCAAAGAGGTTAGGCAGTTCATCCAAGGTCACACCACGGGGGAGAAGGGGTTTGGACCCAGGGCTACGTGGTCGTGGGTTTCCCGCTTTGGACCCTTCTCCTCTTCTACTCAGATACCAGGGCTCAGGGGCCCAAGCCCTTCACTGGTGGCCCCAGATAAACTCTCGGTGGAAACCTGTGTTTGTCATCCTTACAAATGTGGTAGCACGATGCCTGTGGACATGGAAACGTCTTTCCGAGCCCTGAGCCCCTAAAGGCTGAGACCCATCGAAATCCAATCCCACCATCTCATGGACGAAAAACCTGGGAACCAGAGAGCCGTCTGATACTTTGCACAAGGTGGCAAGGCCGTGGGTGGCAAAATTGGACCTGGGCACCAGTGACCTAACTCCTGATGTTTTCACCTGCTGGGTAATCCTAGAGCTTCCAAATCTAGAAGGCCTGGGAGCACTCTACTTTTTCGAAAGCGCAAACCAATCTCCATTCTCCCCCTTGAACCAATTTCCAGGCCACCTCCTTACCTAGAGAAACCTCTGTCAGGTGGGCAGTGGCCAGCGCGTGGCCTTTCTAAGTGGCCCTGGTGCTTGGGCCCCCTGCTCCCCCATGTGGGCGATGGCCAGAGACAGCCGGCCGGCATGAGTTGCTTCAGTCTTGCCCTTGCTGTGGGGCTTGACCAGGATGTCCTGGAATCATCAGACCTGTGTCTTGCCCGGCCCGAGGTAGGGAAGGAAGGACCCGACGTGATTTGGACATGAAAGTGTTTTGAAGAGTCAAACGCTGGGCAAACAGGGATCGTGACTGTTAACCTGGCAGGTGGGAAACAAGCAGTCAGGATGCCCTGGGCCCGGAGCCTGATTTCTCTCCTCTGCTCTCTGACGCTGCGGGGTCTGGCCGCGTCCCAGGGTTCCGTGAGTGGCTCAGCACCTGACGCTTTGGCTCTGTCCTCAGATTTGCACTGGAGACTTCCAAGTAAAACATCTGCCAGTTGGACTAAATAAAAGCTTTTCTTGGGCCATGAAGAGGTGATTATTTGCATTATGTGGGACTGGCCATCTATGAGAGTGAGACATTTCTCCTGGAAGGAGAAAATGAAGAGATGCCACCGCCTTCCCGGCACCTCCACGGAGAGGCCCAGCTCCAGGCGGGGTGCGGGCAGCGGGCTGGTGGCCCTGGGGAACCCTGCCAGGGAAACAGGCAAGGTGTGTGTGTTCGAGTCTTCCTTCACTAAAAGAACATCTCCTGACTGCGCGTTTTGTCCCATGCGTTGGGCCGCCCCTGGAGCTCTTGTTGTGACTGTCAGTGGATGTGAGCCTTACTGAGGCCATTTGATGATGTGATTCAAAAATGTCTAAACCCTAAGCTTTAGATAAGTGGGAAAACCCTGGAAAACAAATTCCAGCATTACTTCGAATCCACAGGTTTGGTATTTTTCAACAAAGGTAACAGTAAATGAGTCAGCAATTTTCTGCCCTAAGAATTGAAGGAAGATGGTTTGGGATATGTACATTCGACATACATCATGGTCTTATTCCCATTTGCATAAAATAAATGATTTCTCAGTGGCTGCCATCCATCTCCATGACGAAGTGATCTTAGGAGCCATATAGTTTATCTGCAGGCAGAATATTCCGGAAGCTTTGGGGAAGCAAGTGCATGTCGGAGATTGTGGTGAAGAGGCAGGGATCTTCATGCCCCCCCCACACCCCAGGATGGGTGGCTGGGCAGTTCCGGGGTCAGAGCTGGTCACCCTGGGCAGAGCTGGTCCTGTTAACCACGGCCTGTCACGGCCACAGGCTGCAGACTCTCGGGCAGGGTGCTTTGTGTCCCGGAGTCTCCGTCTGCCCAGCTGTGACGTGGGAAGGACGGCACACTCTCCCTCCCGGAGCAGCACTCAAATCCGTGCCTCGGTGCTGCTGCCAGGGGGCCCCAGACTAAGACAGCTGGCCACCAGCACCAGCTAAACAGAAGCATCTTCCTGCCTGCCGCCGCTCGGAGAAGATGGTGACGACACGACAGCGTGCAGTGTCGAGGCTTCGGCCCAAACCGTGACCCCGGCTGCCTTCGGGCCTGGGCTGCGTGTCGGCCACCTTCGAACGCATTGGGCAACTGTGTGTTTTTGGAAACTTCCAGCTCACCGTTACAGCGGGAGCAGCCGAGTCGGTTCGACATGAGCCCTTGAGACTGCCCCTGCTCGGGAGGTGGCGTGGAACTAAGTGGTCCTACCAGGAGCTGTCCCTGAGGATGGGGGGGTGGCCCCCGGAGCACCTGGAGGCAAAGCTTCTCCCGCGTTACTGGGCAGCCCCAGAGGCTGTCACGGCCGCTTCCCTGTGCAGCATGCTGCGCTCGGGGGATGTCACCCAGCCCCAAGCAGGCACGGGGCGCTGGCCCACGCTGCAGCACCGGGGACCCGGAAGGGGTCACGGTGAGTTAAATAAGCCAGACACAAAGGGACAGCCACTGTGGGATTCCACTTGCACGAAACGCCTAGAATAGGCGAATTCATCAAGACAAAAAGTAGATTAGAGATTCCCGGAAATGGGGAGCCATAGCTCAATGGGGACAGGGTTTCTGTTTGGGGGTATGACGTTATTTTGGAAATGGATGGTGGTGATGGCAGCACGACACTGCAAATGTGATTATTATTAATATTTTTTTGCATGGGGAGGCTCCGGGAATTGAACCTGGGTTTTCAGCAAAGCAGGCGAGAACTCTGCCACTGAGCCACTGTTGCCCGCCCTGTGCATGTAATTAATGCCTCTGAACTGGACACTTAAAAATGGTTAAAGTGGCAACTTTGACATTGTATGTATGTCACCACAACAAGATTTTTAAAAAGTGAATGTAGGTCTTGCCTATTAAAAATGTAAAGGTGCCAGACACATAGTGGATGCTCAAAAAATACTTGTAAAATAAATGAATCAATAAATGAAATCTAGTCTTCTAAAAAAAGTGAATTCAGCATCAGAGTTGACTTTATTATTTCTTCTTGGGTTCCATATTTTGAACGATCTTCGGTGCCATTTTGCTTTGGTGACTCAAAAGGCAATTAATATTCTTTCCACATTTTATTTACCGTTGACATTTCTGGTGGTCCGGCAGAGGTTTGGGCCTGCGCTGCCACTGTTTTGAGATTCTTCTTGCCTGTCTTGGCTCCCTGGCTGCCTTGACAAAGGACCACAGGCTGGGGGCCTCGACCACACACATCTGTTGTCTCCCAGCTCTTGAAGCCACAAGTCCCAGACCAAGGGGCTGGGGTGTGGGTGGGTGCTTCTCCCCCAAAAGGCTCTGGGGGAGGCTCCTTCTTGGCCTCTCCCAGCTTCCTGTGTCTGCCAGCCTTCCTTGGAGTCCCCTGTCTTGTGGCTGCATCACTCCAGCCTCTGGCCCTGCCGTCAAATCTGCCCCCCTGGGTCTGTACATCTGTGTCCAGATCTCTCTCTTCTCATGAGGACAGCAGGCACACTGTCTGAGGGCATGCCCTCCTCCAGTCTGGTCTCATGCCCTCTGCAGCCACCCCATTTCCAAGGGGAAGACCCCAAGTCCAGAAGCTCAGGTTTGGTGGGGAGAACTTGCCCTGCTTCATGGCTTGGACCTGGTGAGCTGCTGTGGGTGGGGGGGACGGAAGCTGATCCTGGAGGTTGGCCTGCTGGGGGGCCGTGGGCTTGGGGCTGCCCCTGGGCACAGTCCTGGGTGCTTAGAAAATCAATCTCAGGGGGTTTAGGGAAGTCGGTGTCAGGATTTAAAGAAACCCCTACTTCTATCCATCCAGTGTGCTCATTACATTTTCATTTTGGTCCTTTCCCACCCAATTGCCAGGGAGAGCCTCTTGTGCAGAGTGGGGGAGGGGCAGGCCTTATGCTTAGCCCTGTGGAGGATGCCCACCCTGGCCCCTCCCCCACCGGGCCTGGCTTTGGGCTGCCTCCCCCGAGCTTGGCGGGCTTGGGGTCTGGGCAGGGGGGAGTAGAGGGGGACGGAGGGGCGTGGTCCTGGGGCCAGGTGCCAAGAGGCACTTCTCTTCGGGGACAGAATGCTGCAGATTTTTGGGGCTGGCCTCCTGTGATAGGGCATATTCTGAACCTGTATTTTCCCATCTGCAAAATCTTTTTTCCTTCCCCAACTGCCTCACAGGGATTTAAAATGCCTGCAAAGTACTTTTGTTCCTCAGACTAAAAAAAAAGGCACTAGCGGACTAGAAGATATTATTAATACTGTACAATTGTAAAAGTGGTGAGCAGTGGATTGGGAATTAAGGCA
Organism: Myrmecophaga tridactyla; assembly: GCA_004026745.1. Lineage (NCBI taxonomy): Eukaryota > Metazoa > Chordata > Mammalia > Pilosa > Myrmecophagidae > Myrmecophaga > Myrmecophaga tridactyla. The sequence goes on along the minus strand of PVIY010022251.1, from coordinate 22,065 downwards.
TTGTGTGACTATCATGGTAGTGAGTGTTATAGAAATAAAACATACATGATAAAAGAATTATCAGAGCGGACTAATTATAGACTTGAGGCTATTAAAGGAAGGCAGGAAAATCTGTGCTGAGGGGAAAATGAGAAGAAAATTGGTGAACAGAAAAAGTGGAAATAGTACAGGAGAGAAATATTGATGTTCGTTGTCTTTTAGGTTAGCGGTTTCTGTAATGTGATGCGTAGAATGAAAAGGGGTTGTTTGAAAAAGAATGTGACTGTGGTTGGACAAGAACACGTTAATTTTTAGTTTTGTATGTTTATAGTTGTCAGTTTTATTGAGGCGTCATTTACATGTAGTGAAATTCACCCCTTTTGGTGTGCGGTTTATGATTTTGACAAACGTATATGGTCCTATAACTTCACCCATAAGGAAGATCTAGAACATTCTCATCACCTCCCAAAGCTACCGTCTCTAGCTCCTCCTTCCCATTCACTCCTCAACCCACCGCCCTGCGGGGACGTGACGTGTTCATTGAACTGAGTGGGGCCAGGCCAGGGGGCAGGTGAGACGGAGGTGCAGGCATGATGGTGTGAAGTGGAAGTCATGGAGCCGAGGGGAACTTGAGGCTGACTTACCTCTGAAGTCCCTGTCTTGGCATGAGAGTCTGGGCTGCCCCATCAGTGTGAGGAGCTTGGGGAACTGGACAAGGGTCTTGAGGACAGTGTCGGCAAGAGGTCCAGGGCAGGCCACTGGAGACCGAGAGAACCTGCAATGGCTCCAGGGGGCAGGACTCTGTGGCTTTCTCCAGGTATGCATGGCTTCCAGGATGTCAGGTCAGGAGGCTGGTGGAAAGTGGGAATTGTTGCTTGTTCCTGCCCAATCTCCACCCCTGGCCCCCCATCTTTCCATGGCAGCACCCTCATTTTTCTTTTCTTTTGGAATTACACCTCCCCTATGTTCAGATCGTGGGATTCAGTAGGTTTGGTCCTTCTCCCCATCTCCAGGGGTGGGACTTGAGCCAGGCTTAGCCAATCAGCCGATTCCATTCCCTTTGCTGCAATAAATGATTGGTTCAGAGATGTGTAGGTAATCTAGACTGGGCCAATGAGTATCAGCCTTGGGACTTGAGTTGGCACTGTCGGGAAAGCAATTCTCTTCATGTGCTGGGGTGGCTAAGCATGTAGGCTATAAACCTGGAACCACCGGAACCAACCACGCGAAGAGAGCCTGCCTGAGGGGGACGTCAACTCAGAGGAAAGCAGAATGAGACAGAGGAAGAGTGAGGCCTCAGAACGCAATCGAGAGCCTGGATCAAGCCATACCTGAGGGCGTGGGCCACCTGAAGCCACTGGGAGCCACCACGTGAACAGAGCCCACCTGAGGGTGAAGTCAACATAGAGGAAAGCAGAATCAGAGAGAGGGAGAGCAAGATCTCAGAATGTAATCGAGAGCCTGGATCAAGCAATATCTGAAGGCATGGGCTTACTTTCTGCTGTTGTTTTTGGGTCTCAAGTGTAGACGATGAAAGTAATTGTACTCTTCAGTTCACGGCATATTCTTGCTTATCTGAACAAGGCCCCTCTTCATTGGGATGCACTTAATTTCTAACTGTTGGTTTGATGAATTCTTTCAGAATGTGTGCTGTTTTCTGTGCACAGATTTTTATTTTATATGAGTAATATGCTATAGGTTGTATTCTGTCTCTTGTTTAGGTCACTCAGCCTTATGCTTCTAAAACTGCCTATGACGCTGGGTGTCCACAGCTTCCATTCTTCTGACTGCTGTGTGGTGTCTCTTCGTCCACAAGCCCACATTTTACCTAGATCCCCAGCCGTGAGCACACAGCTGGCGTCCAACACCCCAGCACCACCAAATGCCACAAAGGACAATCTTGAATGTGCATGTCTTTGGGTCTACGTGTGGATTTCCTGGGGGAAATATACCCAGTGATGGAACTGCCAGGTCACAGGGTATGTGCTTGCTTAGTTTAGTAGGGTAGTGCCATGCGTTCTCTGGAACAGCCTCAGAAGTTCCTTCCCACCACTGCTGTGTGAGACACTCTGTGGCCACGCTTCACTCAACTTTCCGATTTTTGCCCTTCTAATCATGTAAAGGGATACATTTCATTGTTCCATTTTCATGACCTGGTTCTGAATGGGTTTGGGCATCTCTCTTTACAGTCTTTGATTTTCCTCTTCTGTGAATCTTCTGTTCATGTTCTTTGCCCATTTTCCTGTTGAGGTTCCTCTCTTTTTGTTGTTGATTTCTGGGAGTTTCTTGTTTATTCTAGGCCCTACCTTTCATCATTTTTAGGCAACTAACGCTCCCATTCTGACATTAAAAGTACGTATATCTTGTCTACATTGTTCTTCATTGAACAAAAATATTTATTTAGACATGATAAAATCCCTCCATTTCTTTCTCTTATGGTTTATGCTTCTGGAGTTTTTCTAAGAAGGTCTTCCCCATCCTGAGCTCATAGAGAAACTCTCCTCCATTCTTGTCTTAGATTGGCTTTTTAAATAGATACTTGATAATTTGGAATCTCCTCTCGCATGTGATGTTAGGTAGGGATACAGTTTCTTTCTCTCCACATGGAGTATCCGTCTTCCTGACTCCATCTCCTGGCAGTCTTCCTTCCGCCTGGGTCTGTGGACCACCTCCACAATCTGCTATGGTAGGCAAGAGTCCTGGGTCTGTCTCTGGGATTTCTATGCCGCCTTGTTGGTCAACTTTAGTGTTTTGCACTTTTAAAAAATTACTATGTCTTTGTAGTATGTCTTTATATCTGTAAGGAAAGTTCTCCTTTACCCTTATTTCTTAAAGTTGGCTTAGATATTCATGGCCCTCTATCCGGCTATATAAATGTGGGAGTAAATTACAGAGCTACTTAAACAGATGCAATTGGAATTTGGTTGGGATGGCACTGGCTTTCTAGATGGTTGTGGTTTTGGGAGCGGTAGAACCTGGCTTTGGGTGAGAATTCTGATCTCTTGAGTCCCACATTCTCTTTGTCACCTGTTAGCCTTTATCATCATGGCAAAGGGGGAGACAAGGGGAAGGGTAGGACATCAGATGGCACTTCAGAGACCATTGAGGATGACAGAAAGTGAAGTGTGGCGTTAGCTTTGCCTGCATGGATTCCCAGGTATGGGGTGGGGATGGGTGGATGGGAGGGGGAGGGCAGGAATGGCACTCTGCTTTCCAAATGCACTACAGCCTCTTGTTTCCTGCTTAAATTCCCCTTGAGCAAATAGTCCAATTACCCCTCTCCTCCATGACCTTCTCATACCACATTTGAACGAATGGAACTTCATGTCCGCCTTTGACAAGGAGAATTGGAATATTTTCCGTTTCTGGATTTGAGTGTGACCTTAACTCCAGGACAATTCAGATGACAAGCTTGAGTGGCAGCAGCCAAACTCATATCTTGATATTCTGATGAACTGAGATCCTGGCTCATCCATCACTTTTTGAGCTGTCAGGACAACTCCCACAGCCAGAAGATCTGTTTTTCTTCTATGGTAACAGAAGCAAAAAAAAAGTTCCCCTGGCATCTTATATTAGCTCTGAATCTGCTAGGAAGATGGGGCTTGAAACATGGCATAAGCACATATTCTGAGATGAACGGAGAGTTCAAAGGCAGAACGAACACCCAGCCACTCAAGAGGCACCTTGGGTCCTGGACTGACAAGAGTTGGGGAAGACATGGCTCTCTTGGCTGTGGAGGTGTTGACTTTATTGGAACAAGGAAGCGTAACAGCAGGATAATTGCAGGGGAACAGCTTCATTCTGCCCTCAGGATCCAATGCGAACTGAGGGAGGTGTGGAAGGGTTTGGGGACTGCTGGGGTCGTTGGCCTGTCCTTCACGAACCAGAGAATGAAGCCAATGAGATTTCCCTTTGATAATACGGAATGAGCTGGAGCAGGGCAGGGAGACTCAAAGTCACCTGAAGGTGACAGCAAGACTGAAGATGATCTGCATGTCTCCTGAAGACGCTGCAGCACAGCTACTAGACACATGGTGTGTCTTCTAGAAGTGCCCCTTTGACTTGGGTGGCAGAGTCATTTAGGAGCATTTTCACATGCCAATATGGATTGAGAATGGGCAGTTTTCATCATGGTAAAGATGAAGCTGCAGATTTTATTTGTTACTGCGTTGGCTATGATGTATCTCCTGGGGGCTTGCATTCACCCTCCTCTACTCTTGGGGTACATTAATGAAGACATCTGAAGATTAAAATGTCTATGGAAAGGGAGATGACAACTTCAGTGGAGGGGGGGGCGTGGGCAGCCATGGAAGCTGTAGTGGCTGCTGCAGAGGCTTTTCTCAGATCCCCTGGGGTCCATATGACAGGCTCCATTCATCCCTTCCCAGCTTCTCTGTGCTTTGCTTCGTAGTAACAGTTTGTAGCTGCCACCTTCTGCAGAGCATGGTCTCTGGGCGACTACAGCTGCCTCAGCCCCAGGCCCCAGTCCTCCTTCCAGCCAGAATTGGAATTGCTCTCCAATTCCCTCTGTGCATTCAGTTGTGTTTTTTAAAAAAGTCTTTTTATATATATTTATATGTGATGGGGATTGAAGCCAGCTGGGCTGGCCCCCTAACTGGCTGTGCATCCCTGAGAATTGCAGGGCCCAATGACCCTGATGTCCTTTTATTCCTGGGAAGTGGGGAGACTGCTGAAGGGGAGCTGGGGGCTAACGACTGCTCTGGTGCTTGTGGGGAGTCAGGCGTGGCATGGCATCCTCTTCCACCGATTTCGTAGGTGACCACTGAGGGTCTCTGCCAATGCCAGTCCCCTAGGTGTGGGATCCCGAGAGGAAACAAAGGCCTGGTCTCAACTCAAGGGGCAGGCACTGGGAATCGAACCCGGGTCTCCAGCATGGTAGGCAAGAACTCTGCCTGCTGAGCCACTGTGGTCCACCCTTTTCTTTTCTTTTTAATAGACTACTTTTCAGAGCAGTTTTGAGTTTACAAATATATATATACTTTTCAGAAAATACAGAGCTCTCCTGTACCCCTCTCCCCTGGCCCCATAACTTCCCCCATTATTAACATCCTGCATTGGTGTGGTACATTTGTCACAGTTGATGAGCCAGTGTTGATACACTATTAGGGACTGAAGGTGGGCTCCTCCCTCTGTGTTGTGCAGCTCTGAGAGTTTGGCAAATGCGTCACGTTGTGTCTCCTCCATTGCAGTTTTCTATGGGATCATTTCACTGTCCTGGAAATGCCCCGGGCTCATCTACTCTACTCCCCATCACCCACACTGAACCCCTGGCACCCACCGAGCCTTTTACTGTCTCTATAGGTTTGCCTTTTCCCCGATGTCATCTAGTTGGAATCACACAGTAGGTAGTCTTTCCAGACTGGGTTCCTTCACTCAGCTACATGCATTGAAGCTCCTCCATGCTGTTTCCAGTCTTGAGAGTTCGTTTCTTTTTATCACAGAATAATATTCCATTGCGTGGATGCACCAAAGGTTGCTTATCCACTCACCTATCAAAGGGCACCTCGGAAGCCTCCAGCCTTTCACAGTGATGAACAGCTGCTGTAAACATCCGTGTGCAGGTCTTTTAAAATTCATTTACCATGACAGCAGCTCCAGGGGGCAGTACCTTGAAGTACACCTTGCAGTGGTGAGTGCCAGGGTCTCTGCAGGCACCTGGCTCGGGTCCAAATTCTGACTCTGCCACATACTGACTGGGGTCTGGGGTGTGGCAGAATGACAACTGAAGTGTCCTTACAATTCCCGTCCCTGCTGGGGATGAAACTGTCCACAGAGGGTGGACTTTGGAGCTAGGCAGACCTGGGGCTCATTCCCAGCTTGCACCGGCATGGATCCCTGGGGTAATGATTTACCTCTCTGACCCTCAGTCTCTTCATCAGTAAAATGTAAATAATGTTCCTGTTCTTGGAGGGATCTGATAAACACTGAACATAAAATGTGCAATGAGCCAGGAGCTAGCAGGCTCTAAGTGAAGGCTATTATTATTATATCGGGAGGAAAGGAGAATATACTATAAATGAGCATAATACCTCCCTGTGACTCCAATCATGCTCTCATGTGTTATTTCTACCTGTCTCTGATGGGTTCCACGTGCTCCATAGACTTAGAAAAAAAAGTGGCAGCTCCATATGTGAAGCTGGCCAAATTGTGTTGTTAAATGGAAAAAGGAGATGCTGAGCAGTGTATTTAGAGCCCCACCCATCGTGCAGAGAGAGGACAAAGGAAACGTGGATGTACGAGATTACACACATCACATGGCTCCAGGGAGGGGGACATCAAAGGACGCGGATTGCCTTGGGAGGGGCCTGAGGGGCTGGGGGCGGGTGGGCAGGTAGGGGACCTACTTTCGTTTGTAAATAAAATACCTGCTTCCAGCCTTTAAAGATTCTCAGGCCACAGGAACACAGCTAGCAAAAAAAAAAAAAAAAAAAAACATGTCTGGGGGAAACTTAGTTGAAATGAACGAGGGCGAGGACTCTAAAATAGAGAACAAGTCTGAGGGTGTGAGATGGGGTCCGAGGGAGAGGAGGGGAGGAATACACTCATCTTCCTAAACGTTTCCTTAGTATTAATTTTTATTTTATTAAGTAAAAACGGTCCTAATGATGTTTATGGAAACGCAGCATGCTGTACTTCTCTCTTTCCTTCTTGTTTTGGGGCACGCCTGTGTCTCGAGGCTGTGGTGGGCAGGGGGCTCCTCCCTGTGGGAGGGTGGGGGAGGGCCCCTTGTCTGGGACCTGCTCATCTGGGGCAGCTGGACCCTGGGGATGTGACCTAAAGAGTGGCTAGAGGCACCCCTGGGCAGGGCCGGCAGGGCAGGGAAGCTTCGGGGGAAGCGCCCTGCACTGCTGTGTCCTGCTGACCCTCAGTGACCTTGGGCTGCATTGTGGGTTGACCTGTCTTCCTCCACAGGACATATTCAGGCCTGACCTTGTGTCCTGTGAAGGTGACCTTATCTGGAAAGAGGGTCCGTGCAGATGTAAAGGGGTCCTTATAAGAAGAGGGGACTTGGAGAGACGCAGATGGAGGAGAGACGTTCCCGCAAAGGCAGAGGAGGCAGGGCTTGGAGACACCTGCAAGTGCAGAAGCACCAAGGAAGGGCAGCAGCCAGCAGAGCTGGGGGTGGGGGTGGGCAGGAAGGAGCCCCCGGGACCTCAGGAGATAACAGGGAGCGGCCAGACTACGCCGGGTTTTGGGACTTCGGGGCTCCTCAGCAGCGAGAGAAGAAATGTCTGTTGGTTTAGGGCCCCCGGCTTGTGATCCTTCATCACATGGGCCCCAGGAGTTGGAAACAGGCATCAAGGCCACAGGGCCTGCTCCTCCACCATGTCAAACCTCCCTCTGCCCCCTTCTCATGACGCACTTGTGCACAGCCGCCAGATGATCCAGGCTAATCTCAGCATCCTTAACTTAATCTTGGCTACAAAGCCCCTGTCTTCTGATAGGGTGGCATCAATTGGGCCCCAATATCTGTTTGTTTCTCTGTCCCTGTCGTACTAATTTTTTTTTAGTAGTTGTAGGACTATTTAGCTTTCTATGATTTCTTGGGTCAGTTTTGGTAAATTTTGTTTTCCGAGGACCTAGTCTATTACTCCTAATATCTCAATTAAGAATTTAAAAAAGTATTAGGAAAAAAGGACAGGAATGGATATGATTTTCTTGAGTTTAGGTTTATGCCTCGAAAGTTTAAAAAGTGACCAGTGAGTGGGACTACTTAGTTGTTCACATAAGAGTTCCTGTGTCTGAGAAAGCAAATATACAAATGGCAAGTATCATGTGAAAGCCTGAAAAATGTCTAATTAAGCCTTTTTTCCTCATGATCTTGTATACTTGTAGTTGTGACCTAGTATTCCATGTCACAAATTATAATATTATTTTCTGCTTAGTAATTTATCTCAGAGGTTATCTATTGGATAAAAAATATCCATATTTCATAAAAATAAGGTTTAGACCTCTAGAAGTGGTTGCTTCCTAATCTGGTGTGAGAATTGCTGGCTTCTGTGAGCTGTGTGGCCAGGATTGGGACTGGCCACTGCCTCCACCTCCTCTACCAAGCCTCTGGTCTGACTCCCCTTTGACCTTCTATGGTGACCTATGGGACCCTAGGGTCTCCCTTGCTCAGAAGGAAGCTCTCCCTCCTCCCAGCCCAGCCACCCCCCCAACTGCTCTTTCCAGGGGTCCCAATAGCTGAAAGGCTGATAGCTTAGTTGCTGGTGAAGACAGAATAAAAGGGTATGAGAAACGAGTGTGCAGCCTTTCATAAATGTCAGGGCAATGAGACATAAAACTAATAATATAATAACAGTAAAAACTCTCAAGAACATCTTATTTCAATTACTCTAGGGAACTACCAGCCCATCCATGTGGCCAAAGGAAGCTAGGAGAGTCACGAGCCAGATTCTCTACTTCACTGTTCATAGAACTCAGAGGGCAGTTGTGGGAAATCCTAACACCATGGCAAAAAGGTCCTTCTCTGTAAACGTGGAATCTCAAAGAAATGTAGATTTTCACAATAAATGACCTTTAGAGATAATTACCTATGGCATAGCCACATTTGTTTTGGAAGGGACTCTTTTTTTTTTCTTTTTTGCAGCTGTTAGCATATGTTCTATTTGTGTTTATTTCAAGAAGAGGAGGAAGACTGGAGAACTAATACTATTGATCTTGCAGAAGCTCTTAAAAAAGGTAGTTTTTGAGAATAACCAGCCTTCGAAGGGTAATAAAGAAAGGTGGACTTGCTCATTTTAATGCAAAAAATAACCCTACAAACAAAAACCCAAACTAATAAGAGCCTACGTTGTGCTGTAAAAGATATGTGCTCCAAGAAGGTAGAATTAAAATAAGAAGCCACATTTAAGCAATGGGCAGCTCTGGTGGATTAATGCTCACCTACCTTAATAACGAAACTAGAGTTCTGATTAAGTCTGGGCATGCAATGATTGTGACAATCATAAATATTCCCTCACTGTTCTCATGGAGACAGTTCACTGGACCCCCCTAACGTGCACTAAGGCAGCGGGTGATGCTGTTGTAGATGTTTCTAACCTGCCCAATACAGAACCTACTATAGACTATGAAAAGTGCGTGTCATACTACATACTTTACAGTCTGCAGTCACCACAGACCTTGTCCTGCTTAGCCAAAGTTTTTCATAAACTTGTTGGGAGAACTGTATTCTCTGATCAGCACTCAGGAGGAGCTGAGGGAAGTAACTGAGGTGGGATGGTCCTATGCCCTCTGTCATATTGTATAATATCCACCACCCTAGAGAGACACTGAGGAAGCAAAGTGAGTGTACAGAATCCAAACTCATTCACCAAGTGCAACAGTTTAAGTCCCTCTTCATTTCTGGGTTTTATTCACAAAGTTCATTGAGGTGTCTGGTTCTCTGGGACATGGTTTCCTTGAAGGACAAACACAAGTTCTTAGGGTATCAGGCTCCACTTACGATTCCTTCTCTTGACTCAACCTTTAGAACGATAGGTACTGTAGGGGTAAGAAGACCTTGATAGCTTAACTTCACTGGGATCTGTGACAATTAAATAAGCACATTGGGAAGCAGTAAGTGACCCCTCAACAAGAACAGAAGCAAAGTTGATAAGATGCATGAAAGACAATAATACTTTACAAATAGAAAAAGTACTGCTGGCTCAGAGATCTTTGCTCTTTTTAAACTTATTCTATAAATTGTGTCAAGATTATATTGGGAAGCATTCATGCATGAATTTATTCCATTCATTCAACAGAGTATTTATTGAGCACCTTTTGTGTACCAGGGAAAAGACAAACTCACGTTATTTTGTGTTCACCTTAAATTTAAATTTTAAATGAAAAATTTAAAAATTTAACTACATTCTTAGGCATGATGGAAACTATCTTTGGAAAGCCCTATACAGTTAATCTTGTATGTGCAGAGACTTGTCAGGTACTTGTGAGCAGGTATTATACATATTAATTGTATGGGCAGCCAAGGACTGTCAAATATTTCAGTTACTCCTGCCCATTGACCCTCTTAATCCAGTTTAATTATGGGAAGCGCCCTGCAGGGAGAATTATATCTATGTTTCCTAACAACTGTGTTCCCATGTGTCAGGAAAATGGTGGATTTCTGAGGATATTGAGAATTTGACCAATACTCCGAGCCCCACTCATGCCACTCACTCCTTCAGTGACAGTCAAGCCTCTAAATTGTAAAATTCTAATCCTAGTTGAGGAAAAGTCCAGAATCATGTGCTCAAGTTTAAATGGACTGCATGTCCTCCTATCATACTAATCAGCACTCTCTCTAAATGATCTTCATAAAGCCACAGAATTAGAACCTCTGAACCAAAGAGCTCATAAAGCTTATAGATGGCCTAAAAGAGAATCCTTGGCCAATAGAATAACTAATTACAAGATGAATGACCACATTTTTTTTTTTTGTATATTGACCACTCAGTTAGAAAAACTTATGCTCCCAACAGAATAACATCAACGCAGAAAGCTTACTGACTGACCTGTGTTTCTTTACAAGGTTTGAAGGAGAAGTGCTGCAGTACACTGACGAGGGCCACTTTGAGGCTCATCAGCGCGAACCTCATGCCGATGCAGTTGCGGGGTCCAGCTCCAAAGGGCATGTATGTGTAGGGATCTATGTTCTCCTTGTTCTCCTTACTGAACCTGGTTGCACAAGAGTAGTTGAAAACAAGTTAAGGAAATATAATAACCATAAGAGTGCATGTTTAGAATCTCACACAGAACCCTCAATCATTAGTATGCAAGTTTCTTTTATGGGGTAGTCAGTGGAATTGTGCTGTTTGTCTGACATGAGAATTAGAAGCTACATTTTCCATGCCCCTTACCCTATAGGAGATTTTGATTTTTGTCAGGGAGATGAGATTAATGCTGTATATAGAGAATGCATCTCTAAACACTAAACTTACACTCAGAGGGGTGACATTTCACACTCAGAAAAGCACATGAGAACTGAGATTGACTGAAAGCAGGGAATGTTCTTACCTCAACCCCCACTTATTCCTCTCATATGCTCATTGGGGGAGAAGGCAGGAGAAAATGTCTCCCAGAAGTTAAACTGTTATTTTACTCTTCCATACCCTTGCCTTCTTCCTTTATCTTTCTCCTCCTTCTGACTCCCCCTCCTCTTCCCCACCTTCCTTCTCTCCCTCTTGATTCTCATCTATCTCTCTCCTTAGAATAGTTTAAGTTGGGTAATTTACATCGTCATTCACACCACTATAGCGAAATAACTGATTTCCTTGTCTATGTGCTCCACTAGGTATAAGTTCCTTTGAGGTTAAGCCCATGTTTTATTCAAATTTGATTCTTCAATATTTGAGTACACTAAGGAAAAATATTGATTTGGGGTAAGTGATAATGGTATTTTGCTTATGTGTTTTTAAGAGGCTAAGTAGTTTGGAGAACATACTAGAGTACTTACAGGTTAATGTGACATACTTCAGAATAATATATGAGTAGGGGGAAGATCGGTGGTGACATGCCTTGTGGCAGTAGCCCTGGGTTGGTGGCAGTTCAGTTGGTGATGGGCACATGGAGATGCACTGGAATTCTGTAGACTTCTGAATATCTCAAAAATTCTTAACAGATGTTTTCTTCGCATTTGGATTTCTCATGGCCATGTCTATACCATGTGGTGAGAATTAAATATCTGAGTGTCTAAAGTTTTCTTTACAATACTAGAAGGCAGCCATTCTTTCCAGATTTAAGACTGTGTAGATACACTGACCGTGTTTGAAGAAAAAGTCATTTACAAAAAGATACAAGAGCATGTGACCATAGAGTCACATGTTTGCCATCTACACTGAGAAGTCCTGTATGCTTGGCCCAGCCTGAATCAGGATGGGTTCCCTTCCCCAGGTCCCTGTACCTTTCAGGGTGGAACTCCTCAGGCTCTGGCCAGATATCTGGGTCTTGGTGGATAACAAAGGATGGAATCATCACCACTGTCCCTTTGGGAATGATCACTCTGTTGATTTCAACATCTTTCTTACAGACCCTCTCGATTCTGCCAGCGATTGGAAAAATTCTGAGAGTCTCATTCACCACCATGTCAAGATACTCCATCTGGACCAGGGCATTGTATGTGGCTGGTGCCTGCAAAGCAAGAGTCAGAGTTTGGTAAACTGAGATTCAGGATTAACTTTCAGCTCAGTCTGTGCAGCACCCTGAAGCATTAGAAGCACCAAAGAACAGCTTACATTGGCAGGAGACCTCAACAATTAGAGAGTGCTTTTACACCTATCATGCCCTTTGACCTGCTCCATGACCCAATGAGATTTACACAGCAGTTATGTATATGAGAGACCCTTGGGGCTGTGCCCTAATTAGGGCCTGAATTCTTATATCCCTGGAGTGATAAGATTGGAGTGATGCATTTTTCTCATGTGAACCGAGGTGACTGAGGGTCAATGGCCAGTGGTCTTAGGTATGATAAGCCAAAGCCACTGGCCTCATATCAAAGGAGGCATTTGTTGCAAGGAGGAGAGTGTAGAAAAGAGCAAGTTCTCTATTGCACACAAGGCTGTTTGGCTCAGAAATCCTACTTCCTAACTCTTCTAATGAATTTGGAGAAAATTTGGAGGAAAATTCCCTGTTATAGGAAGCTCTATGAGTAATTTGTGGAGAATCCAATCCCTTTCTCTCCCAAATATGACAGAAGGTTTTGTTTGGATGCTAACAGGTCGCACAATTTCAGTCCATGGAACCTCATAAAGAGGACCAGAGCCCCACATTCACCCATACTCATCACACTTGCCCACACTCATCGTATTTCCCCACACTCACCACACTTGACCACACTCTCCACACTTGCCCACACTCACGAGACTCGCCCACACTCAGCTGTGTGAATAGCCCAGTTGTGGCTCCAGGGTTCAGCTGTGAGCTCTGAAAAAGAGCCCTTTGGGTTCACCCTCCTGCCAAGCTGCCTCCCCAGCCCCTGAGGTGAGGGCTCCACACAAAGGAACCCAGTGCAGGCTGCGAACTGAGCACAATGCAGGGCTGTGTGTCTGTCACTTGGTTTCATGTTTACATTTTATCTTTTCATTTTGAAACAATTTCAAACTTACAGGACCACTGCAAAAATAATACAACCCCATACCGAGAAGTCCAACACACCCCAACCACCCCCAGATACCAGATCCACAGATTTTAACATCTTGCCACTTTTGCTGTATCATTCTATCATTAATCTCTCTCTCTATATATAAATATATCTATATACATACATATACACACACATATACCCCACCTATCCGTGATTATCTGACTATCTATTGATCTATCTTATCTATCATCTGTCTGCCATTGCTTCTGCACCCCTCATGTATGACCCTGGGGCAGTCACCACATCTCTCTGCAGCTCAGCTTTCTGAGATGTCACATGGACGTGATGACAGGTAACCGACAAGATACTCCTTATTCACCCAGTGTCCAAGCAGCCAGATCCCCATCTCCCACCTACCTTCTAGTGACCAGCTTTGTGATATGGCTATGGTCCGAGTGTTGCATGGGCAGTTCTGGGCCAAAGCATTTAAGAACCATGAGCCAGACTCAGGCTCTCCTTCCCCAGAGAGGGTGAGGGTGGGTCTCAGCCAGTACAGCTGCGAGGGGCAGAGCCCCTTTAGCCTGGACCCCTGAGTGTCTGTGCATAGTAGAGCCTCCCAACCTTGCATGCTACAAGTGTGAGTCAGAAACAAACTTTGCTCTGGGAGGCCACTAGATTTGGGGGAGTTAATTTGTTAATGAGCCATAGCCTACCTTACCTGAATAATCCAGAAGTTTGTGAAGATTAAATTCATTTATAAATGCAATGCATTTAGAACAGGGTCTGACATATAGAGTAAGATGGAAAGTGTTTATTTGATTATTACTGTTGTGGTTGCAATGGCTGCTATGTTAATATTATTATAGAAGGGGAATACAACCCTCTAGCCAGTCTCTGCCTCTAGGTGACTTTGACATCATATGCAATCAAAAGAATCCTAATATGGATTGAACAGGGAGAAAAGATCATCTGTCAGGTAGGCAGGACCTAAAACACATCTTTACTTCATTAAGGTGCTGATGACTCAGACAGAAAGGTCATAAGACTTGTCCCAACCACACAGCCAGGACACAATCCCATATCTTCTATTTCCCACCCCATGCTCTTTCCACTACACCAGACTTCCCCTGGGCTATAAACTGTCCCCAGACTTCTGGACTCTACTGGTGGCCCCAAATCTTCACCCCTTCCTGTATGTACTTCCTGTACCATTTAATCCTACATGCCGTCCCAGTCTGTTGCTGGGCATCACCATATGGCTTGCTTTGGATGAATGGAATGTTAACAGCAGAGCGTGGAAAGGTGCCCATACACTGGGCTTCTGGCTCTTACCCTCTGCCCATTCCCAAGAAGAGCACAGCAGTTGGTCTGCTGTGGTTTGAGAGACTTGAAGAGCAGACCCGAACCTGCTAACAACCCAGTGTGGCCAGCACAGGTCAGCAATAGTCAGGCCAAAGCAGGTCCAGCCATTATCAACAGAGCTAGTTATCTCAGACAAGTGAGTAGCAAATGCTTATTGCTAGATGCCAAGGAGGATTCTGTGATTAGTGTTTTTTGGCACTATTGTGGTAAAAGGTAACTGGTATACCAGGACCAGCATTGATTTCCAAAGTTCTTATGTTTCTGCACGTGAAGATGCACTTGCTATCAATTTTCCCTTTGTCTTTGTCTCTTTAGAGTCTTTCCAAATAGTGCAGATGAAAGAATCAGCACTTTGCCTTTTTGCAAAAACTCAGGAAGTGGCGAGGAGGCTGTACCTCTCCCTGCCCTCTCCAGGTAGCACCCACACACCTTGTTGGGCAATGCAGCATCAATCTCCTCCTGAAGTTTCTTCTGGACATCAGGGTGTGTGGCCAATTCATACATAAGGAAGGAGAGCACACTGCTAGTGGTCTCATAGCCAGCAAAGATAAAGATAATTGACTGAGCTATAAGCTCCAAATCAGTCAGAGCTAAAAGGAGAAGAAGGACATGTTAGATGAAGTAGGTCAGTGTAAAATATCACAGGCCAGACAGAGAAGAAGCTAAAGAAAATCCCCAAATCTGTAGGGAAATGTGGAAAAGCACATAGTCACATGGGGAGTGTGTGGCTTACAGAGCCTGAAAAGGAAAAAAAACAGTTTCCATTCTGTTTTCTGAGGTCTTACTGTCCTTGGCATCACCTCCTGGTTATGCCCCCTCCGCCTACACAGGTAGATGGAATCTCATGTAGCCATGCTTCTGTCTGCAATGCTCAGTGTGGTGCATGTGGCCCTTGAGGAATCTTAGATGCACTTTAGCTACAAGTCTTAAGTGGGTTAACATTCTCACTCTGAAAACATTTTAAATTAGTCTAGATTAATGTAGCTTGAGAAATTTGGAGAGGGCTTGCAACACTAAGGCTTAACTCTAGGGAAAAAGTAAAGGCTCTTCCATCTAAACATGCTTTCTGGAACTGGAAGAGGAACTCTGGGCTGCAGGTGAGTGCCTGAGACCAAAGTTTTGTCTCTGGACCAGGAATATCAGCAGCATCTGAGAGCTGGTTAGAAATGCAAAATCCCCAACCATAGCCAGGGACCATAGCAGCCAAATCTGCCCTTTAACAGGATCCCCAGGTGATCCATGTGCAGGGTCTAGCTGGGAAGCAGGACTTGTACCTTCAAGAGGCTTCAGATACCAGAAGACCTGGCACATGTCTTTGAAATATATGCTTTTAGATCTACAGGCTCTAAGAAACAGATGTATCTAAGAAACAGAAAGTTCAGAAACAGACAAAAAGCTAGAAGAATGGTGTTGGAAACTACAGTGTTCATTGCCATATGTACAACAGAAAGAAGAATGTGGCAACAGAAGGACATTGGATAGCATGAAATATGGAATAATAGGGTCCAATTCCATAAATGGAATTATTGATGCTCATTCAGTCCTGGCCTCAATGTCGTCCTCCTCAGGATGGACCCACTTCCTTGCTCTACTTTCTGCTGCCAAATAGCCCTTCTGCTTATGAGCTAGATTCCCTCCTGCTCGTTCCCTGAGAGAAGCTACTGTGGTTGGGCCATGGGTTGTTGGATCAGGGCTGGATTAGGACTTCTAGGTTCCTGGACACCTGCAATGGATGTGGTGCCTGCCCCACTCATGTAATTCATAAGTAAAAACAAAACGAAATGAAAGGGAGCAAGCAACATTCTGAGTTCCCAACAATGGCTTCTGTGGTTCTGTTTTGTATAATTCAACAATCAAATTCTTTCCACTAGTTAGGTGAATCTGATGGCCCTGAATTGTAATTGGAGTAGAAACTGAAGGTTAGGGCTGTGTTGTCCATCTGGTAGTTCACAGCTTCATTTAGCTAATTAAATTCAGATTCTAATCATTAAAATTTAATAATATGAAAAATACAGTTTTCAGTAGCACTAGCCACATTTCCTGTCCCTCACAGCCACATGTGTCTGTGACTGCTGTACTGAACAGCATGGATACAGAATATTTCCTTCATCACAGATGCTCTGTTGGACCATGAAGATGATGATGAAGAAAGATAGATGATAGGTAGGTAGGCAGACGTATATGATGGACTCATCTATCTATAGATAGTTGGTATGATTGACAGATGATGAATGCATAGATGAGTAGATACATGGATGATATATAAAGATAGACATATAATATACACACATACATTCAAACATACAGAGGTGGTAGAATGATAAATGCATGTTAGATTGATAAATACAAAATAGAAATAGATTGATAGATGATATAGATTGATGACATAAAGATGGCAGAGGGATATGTACTATATAGGTGGATGGAAGTTGATGCAGACATGGAAACAAACATATTTTCAGTGGTGTACTAGAATTCATTCATTTCTGTTCTCTATACCCAATTTTTCCATGTTCAGCAACATCCCTGAATTGTAGGACAAAACATCACTAACTTGAAATTGGCTATGATGAGATTAGTAGGTCACAGAAACAGGTTAACAAGTATGCTTTCTTTTATCCTTTAAAAGCCAGTTTATTTCATGGTATATTGATAGATAAAGATGTATTGATGTTTCTTAGTTCTGTGCTAATGGATTTGGTTTCTTAGCTTTGTCCACTAAGATCTAAAAGGAAGGAATAGCCAGTAGCAATGAGCACAGCTAGCTCTCAGATTTTGGTTTCTAAATGCCATTTTCCTGTAAAAGGAACTAGGCTCCATCTAGAAATGGCTGGTTCCAGGGCTGATCAGGGGAAATAAAAGCAAAACCTGAAATAGTTTTCCCCTGAAAGTGACAGTGCACTTGGAGAACAGTCATGACTGGGCAACGAAACAGGAAACAACAAGAAAGATGGACCTGAGACAACTTGACTGTTGAGACAAATGATAGTAGTGAGAGAGTAAGTTAATATTTTATGAAACCATACTGATGAAAAGGAATGGAGGAGAATGGAAGGCTCTCCCACAGTGGAACACCAATTATTCCACAGTGGAATACCAATTCATAAATGCAGAAGGAATGAGATGGAATTAGAAAAGCACCATTTTGGAACCGTTACATATGAGAAAAGGAGTGGGTAGAAGTTTGAAAAAAACGAGATGTTTAGAGTCTCAACAGCGGCCCCCCCTCCCACCACTGCTTTTTAATTACACAGGGACCATAACCCATGCCTTGGATTGAGGCAGTGAACTTGGCCTGAACCATGTGCTCCAAATCAAGGCCAGCAACACAGGGACAATGTGCCCTCTAGGCCAAGGCTTGGTGGAAATTTCCAGGCCAGGGCTCTGACCAGGGGTTTCTGGGCAGGGCCATGGAATCTGCATTTAAACAAACCACTGACTGACTTCTGGGCATGAAATATTTGTTATATGATTTTCCTTCAAGCTCAGAACTAAGTTATGCCTTTGCGCTTCTGCCAAATTCTCTGGCCACCATTTAAATATCTGAGCATGTCTCCATCGGCATTTGGCTGAGATTCTCATCTGCCTGGAAAATGTCTGGCCCATTTTCAAAGCAGCCCCCATCTCTAGGCTTCCCCATCTGAAGCCCCCATGACACTCCCCAGGTTACCTTTGTGGGATTCAGTTTCCTGGGAATTCTGGGAGTCAATCAGCAGCTGAAGAAAGTCCACTCGGTGCTGGAAACAAAGGGAGATTTGAGTGACGGCCTGGCACTTGGCAACTCAGAGGGAAATCCTTCCTGGGAATCTGGCCCCTGTGGGCCTGATGCCTGAGCAGTGCTGCCTGCTCCCCAGGGGACGGAAACACCCTCTGCCAGCCTCTGCAAGAGGAGGGTTCCCAGGAGAAGTGCAGCCTCCATGCCTTCCTGCTTTGGAGACTTTGCCCTCCCTGACCCTGGCTCTCTGGCTTTAGGTCACAGCTTCCTTCCCCTTCCCCTGTCATGCCTGCCTGCTCAGAGGAAGTCCCTGACCTCACGCATTTTTCTTTGCCTGCCCTAATTCCACCCCCTGCCTCTTGTTCTTGACAAGTGGCTGCAAAGATTCTTGCCTGACATTTCAGGCCCATTGGCTGCTTCTGTGGGAGCATCTTCAAAGCCCCCGAATGCAGGGGCCCCACACTACTGTCAGTGCACCCTGGGGTGCTTAGCCGAGCCTCCCTGACCTGCACACACCCTGCTGCTGGCCTCCAGGGCTCATGACAGTGAAGCAGCAGAGACAGCGACACCCTCAATGCCCAGAGGAGACCCCTCCCCTCTCCAGAGAATGAGAAGGCGCCATTAAATTAGACCATTTCCACCAGGTAGCCTCATGGTGTCTTCCACTGGGGGATGTTTAAAATAAGAAGCTTGGAATTGAAATGATTCTTGGCCAGTCTGAGAGCTGGGGCAATTACAATGCCAGTCAATAATTTTTAAGCAAAAATTTTAATTCTTTGACAGTTTCTTGGGGGAAAGGCCTGGCTACCAGTCCCATTACAGAATTGTGACCCTAACTCTGTGACTCCTTCTCTTCCTTCCATCCCCAAACTTCCCCTTTCACGTTCTCCCCAAATGTGAAACCCCCCCTGCTCCAAACCCTGGAGTTCTTTGTGTTTCTTTTCTTCTTATTTTTTTTTTTAAAAAAGCAACACAGAAAAGGAATCATAGGTGTAGAGCTAAAGAAGTAATAAAAAATTGTAAACACTCATGTAACAGATATCAGGTCTTACCTTTTGATTATCTTTGAGGCGACTTTCCTTCATCTTTTTAACAGAATTCTTGAAAAAATCAGTAGCATCTTTTGGAAACAGAGAGACATTTATTGCTTCAAAAAATGGGGTAAGGAATGGAAAGAGTGCTGTAGGAAAGAGAAAGAAAAAAAATCATAGTGAAAATCATAATTTTCCAGGAAGATTATAATTCTCTATACTACTGAGAAGAGTTGAAGACACCAGGGTCCCAAACAGGAACCCCTGTGTCTGGGCCCCTTGCTCAGGTTTCAGGTCAATGGCCCAGCAAGAGGAGGTGCCCACATGGGCCCCACTACAGGGGGCAATCAGTCGTCTCTTTCTTTTCTTGTACCAGTAGGATATGACCACATTCCCTGAACGTCTTTGGAGAAGCCAGCAGAATGTCTGCTGCTCCTGTTCATTGTGGTGTTTAAGAAATTGTGACTGGAATAAAAATAATTCAAGGCATGTTCTCCGACCATGTTGGAATGACATTTGAAATTGGTAACAAATAAAAATGGGACCTTAAAAACTTGTGAAATCCATTGGGAAATTAGAAATTACTTTAGATGAATGAAAAAGATGACATGATATACCAAAATTCATGAGTTGCAGCTAAGCCAGGGCTTAGATGGAAAATTTCAGCTGTAAACAGTTATTTTCTAAAAGAAGAAAGATCTCAAATCAATAACCTAACCTTCTGACTTAAGACATTGAAAGTAGAACAAACCAAACTTAAAGAAAGCAGGATGGAGGAAATAATAAAGATTAGAGTGGAAATGAAAAATACAAGGAGTAGAAAAACAATAGAGAAAACAATGGAACCAAGAGCCTTTTCTTTGAAAGGATCATTGAAATAGGTAAACCTTGAGCTAGATTATCCCTTACCCAGCAAAGGGGGAAGATTTAAATTTTTACCATCAGAAATGAAAGAGGAAGTACGGATATTAGAAATAGAAAAGGATTATAGAGGAATACTATGAATAACTATTTACAATGTCTGTTCATCTTAGAAAACTTAGATGAAATGAACAAATTCCTAGGATGACAAAAACCAAAGAAACTGACTTACAAAGAAATAGACAATCTGAATAAACTTAAGTGAAGAGATTCGATCAGTAATCAAAATTTTACCCACCAAAAGATCCCATGCTCAGATGGCTTCAGTGAATTCCACCAGATATTTAAAGAAGAATAAACACCAATTCTTCCCAAACTCTTTCAGAGTGGCCAGAAGAGGACAGAACATGGCCCAGTTCATTGTTTATGAGGCCAGTTTTCCCTGGATGCCCAAACCAGACCAAGGCCACACAAGAAAAGAAGCATCATGCGGTAGCTCTCAGGAATGTGGATACTACAATCCTCAACTAAATGCTGGCAACGCCAAATCCCACAGCAAATAAAATACATTATATCCACGACCACGTGGGTTTTCTCCCTGGAAAGCAAGGGTGTTTAACATTCCCAAATCAATTAATATTATGCACCATGTCAAGGAAATGCAAAGAACGCTCATGCTCAACTCAAGAAAAGCAGAAAAATCATTTGACAAAATCAGCACCCTTTCATGACAAAAGCATTAAATATGAATAGAAGGGGAGTTTTAAACCTGATATAGAACATCTATGAAAAATCCATAGGTAACATTACATTTAACTGTGAAATACTGAAGGCTTTTCTCTAAGATCAAGAATAAGACAAGGATGCCTGCTGTCACCACGTCTATCTCACACTGTACTGGAGGATCTTGTAGGGAAATTTTACAAGACGAATATACAATTGGTGTCCAGATTGGAAAGGAAGAAGTAAAAGTATATTCTGAGATGTCATGATCTTATATGTAGAAAATCCCAAAGAACCTTCCAAAAAATTATTAGAACTGATACATGAATTTGGCAAGGTGACAGTATGCAAGATCAATATACAAAAATCAATGGTATTTCTATATACTGTAATGAATAATTTGAAATTAAAATTAAGAAAATAACTCCATTTATAATAGCATCAAAAAGAATAAAGTACTGGGGAATAAACTGAACAAGAGTACAAGACTTAAATGCTGAGCAACTACAAAACATTGATAAAAAATTAAAGAAGTTTTAAATAAATGAAAACTATCCCATGTCCATGGTTCAGAAGACTTAATATTGTTAAGATGACAGAACTCCCCCATATCATCTACAGAGATGATTCTCTAGATGCCCTCCTGAATTCTAGCTGTCTTCTTTGTAAAAATTGACAATTTGATCCCAACGTTAATATGGTATTGCAAGGGACCCAGGAAAGCCAAACCAATTTTGAAACAGGAATGATAATATTAGAAGACTTCTGGTGTCTCATTTCAAAACTTAGCACAAAGGTATTATAGTCAAGGCAATGTGATAATGGTATAAGGGTAGAGATACAGATTAATGAATAGGATTAGACTCCAGAAATAAACCAATGGGTCAACTGATTATCAAGTAAGGTGCCAAGGCCATTCAATGGGGAAAGAATATACTTTTTAACTAATGGTGATGGAACAGCTGGAGATCCACATTCAAAAGGATGAATTTGGACATTTATACCACACCATCTATAAAAAATTGACTCAAAATCCATCAAAGACCTAAAAATAAGAGCAAAAACTATGCAAATCTTAGAAGAAAATAAAGGAACAAATCTTTATTATCTCTGATTTGGAAGTGGATTTGTAGAAAAGAAACCAACAGCATGAGCAATGAAAGGTATTTACATAAACTCGACATCTTCAAAACTAAAACATTTCGTATTTCAAGGAGTATTATCAAAAGCATAAGACTATGTGAGAAAAAATTTGCAAATCATATATTTGATATATGCTCAGTGAAAGAAACCAGCCACAGAAGACCATA